>CABFWB010000072.1:341944-357696 GCA_902151455.1 Timema bartmani | reverse complement strand
CTGGTGCAATCCGTTTTTTGATAGGTCTTACCGTTTAACCACAAGAGAGCTCCAAAGAAAGGTCCGCACTGACTTTAAAGTTGCTCCACCATTTTAATTTTTTTTCTGAGTTAAAGATTTCTCGTCGGCTACAAGCTAAAAGCTATAAGTGTGCCAAATTTCAAGTTTCTAGCTCATCTGGAAGTGGGTAAACATTAATGTCAGTGAGTGAGTGAGTCAGTCATGTGGCTTTATAGTAGTATAATTAATAATATTTATCAAAAGTGACAACTTCAGATCACATGACCTGAAGATTGAATACGTGGAAGTAGGTCTATTGATTTTTCTATCACCCACTCCAATGGCCACGTGGTCTAACGCGCTACTTTTGCAGTAGACTAGACTGCCGATGACGAGATGATCGAGGTTAGAATCCCGGTTGGCTGTACTGAGGGGGAATTATTCCAAAATTGTTTTCCACTCTCCCTCCACGCAAATGCGGTAACACTTCCTATATATATATTTCTAATCCCTAAAACCGTTAACGTTATTAGCACATAAGCGTATAACCCGGACGGGTAGTAAGACGCGGTGCTCAAATAAATGTACATACTGTATGTGTTACGTAACTCTGTGATGTATCTCCATCACCCTAACCACTCATGTAACACCATGCATCCATTAGAGCTCACCACTCCATTTTTCCCTCCCAACAGCGCTACATGGTTTATGGCTCATGGATGACCTCTCTAATCCAAGTCCTATACCAGGAGGACAGGAGTGGGCCGGGCTTGTTTGAGGGAAAGAGGCGCTCCCCTTTGATGAGCGGTGCCTGTAACCCTCTCTTCTTATCTTATCCGAGACCTCTCGCTCTAAGGCTACTTCTTCCAGGAGACGCCGGCCACGCCTCCTGGGGGGTTGCAGGTGTCGATGACTCGCCAGGTACTAGCACTGCCAAGAGAGAGAGAGAGAGAGATTAAATTGGAAGGGGGAGAGGGGTTCAAATTTCGGCTGTTGGAGACAATCAGTGAGTTTCCGGAGAACACTCAGAAATGTATATAGGATACTATGCCTCTTTTTTTTTAAGCACCGTGTCTTACTACCCGCTCGGGTTATACACCTATGTACTAATCACACTAATGGTTTAGGGATTAGGAAAGTTTAATTGAAATGAAGTGCACCTGCATTTGCGTGGAAGTAGAGAGGAAAACCGTTTAGGAAAAATCACCCGCAGTAAACCTAACCGGGAAAAGCGCGTTAGACCTCGCGGCCACCGAAGAGGGTTGGTGTTCTATCTGTGGTGTCTCATGGACTGTTCCCAGGATAAGCAGAACTTGTTAAAACTGCGGGCCTACCTGTGAGATGTTCTCATACACTTGTTCCCAAGGGCGCCTATGTGGTTTTTCTAAATGGGGAGTGGATTGGAGTCCCATCTGCCGGGGGTATCGTGTAACCCCCCTCCCTATCCTTCTCTAGAGAAAATGTCAGAAATTTAACTTTGTGGCAGTGAATTTTAAATCATCTGAACAAAATTCTGAGATAATTAATTGTAAGAGTTTAAAGAGCCAATTTTAAAAAAATGGAAAAATTGGAAAAATTAACAAAAAATAAAATGTAGTTGTAGTTAAACCCATTGAATAGAAACAATATATTTTTCATACGTTTATTGAACATCATAAATTGAAAAGAAAGCTGATGAAGGAGGAATGGGAGGAAATCTACATTTTGTCAATTTTATCTCTGTTAGTTCGAATATTGATAATGCTAAGTTGTTAATAGCACTCTTATTTTTTCATAAAAATTAACAAAAAGAGTAAGTATTGCACAGTGATAAGGGGGGGCTGAAGCCCCCCTTATCACCCTATTATGAGCACCCATGCTTGTTCCCCCATTTGACCATTTAGACATAGGCTATCCTATAGATTTCAACATTTTCATTTTAAGTCAAACACCCGAAGGTTGATTTAATGTGATTTCTATCCATCCGGAGCTGGGCATGAACTCAGCCCTTCGGCTGGATAGTGTTGCCTGCACCATCTGGTATGAATACCATGTGCTAGGAGAGTTCAGGAAGTGTGGTGGTTCCGCGTTGCCTTTCACACTGAATTTCGATGAGCGAGCGTGAAAGAGCCTACCAATTTTGCTGGGGAAGGTATTTTCACATACCTTCCAGGGTTCTTTCACATTCCACAATCGACATGGGACCGGTGGCTTTACTTCCCCTCCAATGGAAGTTGTGCTACGGATTTTTATAGCTAAAAAAAATCGGTTGACCTCGGCTGGGTTCGTTCCCACGAACATCGGGTCCTGACGCGAGCACTTCACCCCAAGATCACCGAGGTCAACATGTATATCTCATATTGGAATATATCTCCGTTGATACCTGATTTACAGAGGGATGAGAGCAAGTAGGTACAGTTTAGATTAACTCTGCTTACCCTGGCAACACTTTACGCCACGCCATTGGTACCTACACTATCGGTCACATCATGGGTTTTATCTTTTAGGCGTACCTTAAAGTGGCGGGTTGTATTTTCATATTTATAATATAATATAATATAATTATAATATAATTATAATATAATTATAATATAATTTCATGAATTATGCTGAAAGAAAAGCGACGGATTAGTAAACACAAACTAAATAAAACGATGTAAAGCCAGCACGAGTTCGAAAGATATGTGCGGAGACATTACTGCACGGGGGACTGGATGAGAGCCTCCCAAGGTTAGTTGGTTAATTTCAACCAATTTTTGCAATACAAATCTGATTCTAGCTGTCAGTTACCGTCACTCCAGTGTACTGTAAACGTTCACAAAGATTCTCAAACACCGGTCCTGTAACTCCCGCGTGCGTCTCCATTTCGTATTCAGACGTGTGATATGCATAGTCGAGGATTGGGTTGAGCTAGTAGGGCCCTTCCTGAAAATAATTTGCCCCCCTTCCTTTAGGATAAAAGTCCCACCTTCCTACCCCCTGGATACATTTCAAATCCTCTAATATTATTGAATATGAAGCTTCAAGATGGCCTTAAATCAAACAAACATCTAGATGCATTCAATTTTCAAAAATTTGCTGGAGAAGACCACTTCAAATGGCTTCTGAAGGCATCTATCAGAAGAAGAAAAAATCAAGCAAGGAGTACTCCAAAGAGCCCCTTTTGCCATCCGAAATTCAAAATCTTCATTAGGGAAAATTCACTCCAAATAACTTCTGGATGCATGTAGCTTTCAAAAAAATTCCAGAAGAAGACTATTCCAAATTGCTTCTAAGAAGATACAATTTTAGAAATATCCCTGTGCAAAGACCACTTCAAATAGCTTTTAGAGGCATCTAGTTTTGAAGAAAAATCCAGGTGAGGAGAAATCTAAATAGATTCTAGAAGCACACAAATTAAAAAAAAAATGTGGAAGAACCCTTTAAATAAATTTTAGGAAATCTAGATTAAAAATAAATCTGGGTGAGGACTATTTAAAATACTTTCTAGAGGAATCCAAATTCCTCAAATTTACTAAAGGAAGACCACTCCAACCAAATAGCTTCTAGGAGCATCAAAATTTCCAAAATATTCTGGGGGAGAATTATTCTAAATAGCTTTTAAAAGAGTATAATTTCCGACAATTGTGGGTGTCATTGTCCCTTCTGGAATAAATTTACCCCACCTCTAAATGTACTTAACACCTTATGATATTCTCGAAAATGAAGCTGAAAGATTTGCATCAAAATGCAAATAACTTCTAAAAAAGCAGTCAAATAATTTCTAGAAACATCTTTTTTTTTTTAATTTACTGGGAGAAGGCCTCCATAAATAGATTCTACATGCATTTAATTTTTAATAAAGACAGGTGATGACAGCTCCAAATAGCTTTTAAAATAATCCAGTATTCAAAAATACCCAGGTGATGATCATTTTAAATAGCATACAAAGACATAAATTGTTCGAAAAAATTCTGGAAAATAACACTTCAAATAACTGCTAGAGGCGTCTGATGTTGAAAAAAGTTAATGAAGGGGAGAACCACTTTAATTAGCTTCTAAAGACTTTTTTTCTAATTCAAAGTGAGAGCTACTCAAAATATCTTTTAGAGGCATCAAATTTTCAAAAACTCGCTGAAGTAAAACTACTCCAAATAATTTCTAAAAGCATCCAAATTTCAAAAAACCTATAGGGAAGAACACCCCAAATAGGTCTTATCTTATAAAAATACAGTAATTTTATTTTCAAAAATTGGGGAGGAGTACCACTTCAAATAGCTTTAAGAGACATCCAATTTTCAAACGTTTATCAGGGAAGGGGAGGGTGGAAGTTAAGTCCCCAAAAAAACTTTTTTTTTTCTTGTACCCTCTCTCCTTCCCCTACGAAAATAAGGATCACGCCACCACTGAGCCGAGCAACTTTTATCGGTGGTGTGGAGGTTTGAATCCTGGATGTAGGGGATGGATTGTGGGCTCATAACCACGCGCATGGATTTCTTTTGGGTGCTCTATGGTGAGTGGATCTTGGTGAGATGTCTGAGTGGAGATGGCCGTGGCGTGTAATTTTTTAACATTGATTTTTTTTTAACTGATTGAGCTTTAATATAACTCCACATACACATGGACGGTGTTTTAGTACTTAATAACCAACGAAGTATTTAATAAGAAAATACGATACGCATTCACATGATCACTGCGCCCATCTTTGTTCTGAGAATAGTTAAGGCTATCGAATTTTTTAAAATTATATTTTAAAAACTGTTTGTATATATCTTGATAAAAATTTTATTGTTTTTTTCCTAAACAAACTAGTATATAGGCCTATTTCTTAACTATAAATAACGTATGTCTCCTTCTTTCTTTTCTTTTTCAGCTAATATACTCTGAAACCAAGTTTCTGAACTGTGACTACGACACTTTGAGGCATTTAATCAGCCATCTACTCGAAAGTGTGCGTATGTACTAATAACGCTAGTGATTTTAGTAATGAAGAAGGTTATATTCATAGGAAGTGTACCCCGAATTTGCGGGGAGAGAGAGAGAGAGTGGAAAACAATTTTGCAAAAAAAAACACCTTCAATACACCCGACCGAGATTCGAACCTCGATCTCCCCGTCATCGGCAGTCCAGTCTACCACGAGGGTAGGCTCCTTAGACCACACGGCCACCGNGGGGGGGGGGGGGGCTGCTTAACTTAAGCAGAAGGCGTAACAATTCTATAACAAACACATAAGGCACGTTTACGCAAATTAAACTGAAACAGCGAGAGAGAGAAATAATAATGTTAATAAAAAACAAGAGGTACAAAATAACAAAGGCAACATGATAAAAGAAGGTTAGATACAAAAAAAATTACTAAAGTGGATGAATAATGGCGGTAGAAGAACGACAAAGAGGAAAGATAAAGAATGTGCTTGAGTTTTTATTTTATTTGTTTCTTTTGTCATCGCGTTTCACCAACCGGTTCTGGCTATATGCATAGTATGTAGTACTAATTAGGCTAATGTTTGAGGGATGAAGAAGGTCGAGTTTAGAGGAAATGTCCCCGAAATTGCGTGTAGTAAGAATGGGTAAACCATTTAGAGAAAAAACATCCTTAGCACACCCGACCGGGATTCGAACCCCGATCATCCCGTCACCGAAAAAAACCCAGTAAAGCCTGACATGTATCCTGTGTGTCCACCGATGCATATAGCTAATAATCACGCCGGTGGGCACGTGGGCTGAATGGTAGACTCATCTAGTCTAGTTTGGGGAGGTCGGGGTACTAGTCCCGATTGAGTGTGCTTAGGGTAGGGTTTTTTAAATATAAAAATATCTTCCTTCCCTCCCTCCATGCAAACGCGTGTACATTTTCTCCAAATTCAACTTTCCTTAAACTCGCTTCGGTGACCGCATGGTCTAACGCGCTACTCTCGCACTAGACTAGACTGCCGATGACGGGGAGATCGAGGTTCGAATTCCTGTCGAATGTACTGAGGGTGGTTTTCCCTAAATGATTTTACACTCTTAGCTCCTAATCCACGTAAATGTAGGTACACTTCTTCTATATTCACCCTTTATTATACCCAACATTAGTGCTATGAGTACATGCGTATAACCCGAACGGTTAGTAAGACATGGGTTTAAAAAATCTCTCCTCATCCCTACTCCCCCTTAGTGTAAATAAATGGGTATCGCCCGGATGGATATTAAGGTGGGGTGCTCGTGAGCACCAGTTTAGTGCATTAATTTTGCAGTTTTTATAACATAAACATTTTTTGGCCAAAATAAATCAAATATTTCTTCTATAGAAACATAAGAGTTTAGTTTTCTGCACATGCTAATCTCAAGAGTTCTTGAATATCTCTCATGAGCATGGTGGCATTTGGTGACAAACTTTTTAAATGCAGAGAAAAAGTTGTCACTAAATTCCAGGACACCCTTGACAGATATTCAAGGACTGTTGAGATTAGCATGTGCGGAAAACTAAACTCTATGATTCTATAGAAGAAATATTTGATTTATTTTGGCCAAATAAATGTTTATGCTATAAAACTTCGAAAATACTGCCCTAAACTCATGCTCACTAGCACCCCATCTTAAGACGCGCATTAGATATAGGTAGCCAATTCGGATAGTTAACATTATAGACTAGGGTTATATCAACTATATATACAGTTTTATTTAGACTTAGTAATATATATTTCATTTAAAACTAGTTTATAATTTTCATAACAAAAATTATTTTTGCCCTTTATGTCCACCGGCTCATGAGGTAATTAATTATTTTACCCATATTAAAGAAAGACTAAAATAAATGGAGATCAAACGGTTTTAGTTTAGTTTGTGTGATTAGGGGAATTTGCGAACCGAGGACCGAAATAATAGAACCGGATCAGGTAAAAGATTGAAGCCGACCCTTATAACTTATAACATAGACCAAAAGTTCGCAACTGGCGACCCACGATACCTTTTTTTTTTCATGGAAAAGTAATCTATTGTACAGTAAAATATTGATGTTTCTAGATGAGTTTTGATGAGTTTAGACGCGTTTTGACTTGATTGAGAAGAAATCCATGATAGTTCCAAATGATGTTCGTGTTTAATTTCTTCCTTACATCTGCTGTATTATATTGATGCATCAAAGATAGTAAATTTTAGTCAGAAAATTTGTTTACTAGTATGCAATTAAACGTTTTTAAATTACCACTTCTCATTTCATTCAAACTAAATACCTGCTCTTGTTTTTGCATAAATTGACGAAGACTAGCCGATTTTGATGCGGCCCATTACTAGACTTGTGGATTCAATTGTGGCTCTCGGGCACTTTTAAGTTTTTTAAATAACTTATTTGAAAACACACATTGATAAATAAACGAATTTCCTCTTTCTTTAAAATGTACACAGATAAAAGTTTGAGAACATTATAAAGTCTATTATGGCGTATTCATCTTCGGTTGTATTTGCAAATAAGTAGGTCCATTTCAGAAACCTGAATCCCCCAATGGATATAAAAATGTGTGTTAATCTAATACCGGATTTAATTATACTCAGTGACAGAATGAGCATTGACTTTTGTTTTTTTCGTAAGAGCTACCAACATTTTTTTTTATTGATTTTTTCCTTCATCATTAGATTATCGTTCTTACGATTGGTTGACTGGAGCTTTCCACTTTTGCCTATTCTGGGCCAATTTTTTTTTTTTTACATCTTTTGTACCTTCTTCTGCTAACATCATCAGATGATTCATGTTCTCCAGTCCTGTTCTTCCTCTTTACTTTCTTCTTTCCACATCTCCTTCTATAGCCATTTTCATCAAACTATATTTTCAACATTCCTCTGTAGAACTACGTTTCAAATACTTACAGTCTTTTACTTTCAGTTGCACCATTTATTATTTTAATATAATAAAATAAATCGGGATGACGATGTTAGTTTTAGGAATAGCTTGATTATTGTCGAAAATTGTACATACTTTAATTTTGCGAAACGATAACTTTTGTCTTTTCTAAATAAAAAAAAACTACTTATTTTTCTTAAATTATACTTTTTTAATATTTTAATTTTAATAGATTTTTTTTTTTGGTGTCCGGTTTATTTTGGGTGAAGTAAAAGACAAGCACAGAATTTTAATAATTACTCAAGTTTACCTTAAAGTGCCTGATAGAATTTATACCCTGTGATTGAAGGTTTTATGTAAAGTACAATCCAAATTTCTTGGGAATTTACATTTAAAAATTACAAACATAATTTTTGCGGTCAACATTGATAGTATTTTACTATTTTATTAGTGTTATTTTATAGGTATTGCTAATATATATCAAAAGTGACAGCTGAAGATCACATGACTTGAAGTATTAATACGTGAAAGTAGATCTAGTAACTTTTCTAGCTGTCAGATTTCTTTTAATGAAAACTGGACTGGGTCTACTGTTTGATTTAATAAAAACTTGGCAAAAGTTTTTTTAATTGTTTACTCAACCATTCTTACGTAATTTTTTCCCTTGAGTTATATTTGGTGTAAACGTCTTGTTTATTTGATAAAATATACATAAAAAATCATTGAATTATATAAAAAATATATAAATGATTTGTTTATTCTAGGTTAATTCTAGTGTTGGCCTGTCTTTGGAAATTACCAAAAATATTTATATTTAATGACTGACACTCATGAACTATTTAAAAGATTAAATTTGATCAAAATAATTGGTGGTAGAGTTTGAAATTATTTTTTTTTTTAAAAAGCGTGTGAAAATCAATTTTGAATTATTTTTTTGTACGCCAGCAAGAACCCCGGGCTAGATACCCGTGTTCAGGTGTAATTTTTCAAAATTTATGAACATGAAATATTGATACGGCTGTATTCGTAGCCTAAATATAATTTCTCTCTCCCAAGCTTCGCTTCTCATGTACAGCACAATTAATTACCGTACAAGCTTTTGATTTGCACATGCTATATTATGCTATTTATTGAAATTGATAGTTATTTTCAACTTTAAATTGCAAAAAAATAAATAAAAAAATTGATAGAAACTTTTTTTAAACTCCCAAATAGAACATTAGGCCTATCAGTTTGTTTTATTGTTGTGATTATACGTAGACCTATTTAAGGTAATCATAACGTATTAAAACTGTACCTCTGATATTTTCTCCACCACTCAATCACCAATAATGGACAAATCACACATAGGTCCTGTTCTACACACTTCACATGGGTATATACAGCTACTTAGACATTGGTTTATTCAAATAATTCGATAACTCTAACTCACCATGATTCATATGAAATTCATATTTAAATCAATGGTTAAAAAAAACTTTTATTTAATATTTTAGAAGGAAATATTTGGATAATTTGAAGCCTGTATACGAGTGTTTTAATAACATCGCGGTCTTACTACCTGTTCAGGTTATAGGGGATGTGAAGGCTCGGCTTTCTTCGCTTTTGTGTGACAATGTATAATCACATAACGCCCAACGGTTGCATGACTTCAATGATTTTAACTCTACGATTTTTGTATGTTAATATTTTCTGGTTTTAATATTTTGTATTTAATTTTTTTATGTAGGCCTATATATTGTATATGTGTGTTTTATTTAACGTGTATAAAATGTGAGTGCATATTTTGAGGCTATTGATTTATTGTGTACTAGGTGCGTAAATACAAAAATTGTTAATTCGAATTTTGTATATTTCGATTTCGATTTCGATTTTTTTTTTTTCATATCCCTTGAGCCTCGAATTAAAAAAGTTCAACTATAATAATTATTTCCGTTGATACCTTCCCCATTACTGTTCTACCGAGCGATGAAAACAATAATTACACCTATAGTTTAATCCAACTTTGCTCACCATGGCGATATATCAAGCCACGCCACTGGGATACCACGTAAGAGCGAGCGAGTGAATGTACTCTGTTGAGATCCGGATTATATTTTCTCCTAGTAAAGAGAGCGAGCTAGGTTCGGTTGTCGTTCTTTGTCTGCCTCTCTTTCACCTTTTCTTCCCCCGTCACACCTCGTAGCGGTCGGCTGAGATCAGCTGTTCGACCCGAATATACCCGAACGTCTCCGGGAGAGATCGGCTCTCACCGCGTGTGTACATTCCGGCTTCTTTTCTATTAACAGAGGCGGAAGGTTATCTGTTATTGCCTGTAGGGGAGCCATCTGTTGGGCCCCGCCCTCCTCCCGCTTGTGAGTCAGTGACGGCGGTTAGTTTGTCCGGTGGTGTAGATAGATATCCACAAGAGGTACTACGTAGTACGTACCCCCTTTCGTCTGTTGTTTGCTACCGGGAGGCGAGGTCTGATTTAGAGCGAGACCACGCCCGTATAATGAGAAGAATCACAAGTCCCGTGATATTTCCCCTGCGCCGCGCTTCTTTAGTAACCAATCAGTCCCGGTTGTTCACATATTTACACTAGTGGGGTTAAGATGAGCAAAGGCGGAAGCTAGAATAAATGTATCCGCATTCGAGCGCAGGGAAAGTAGGAAATCATTTAGGTGGATAAACGTACCTCAGTACACCAGACCGTGGGTTCGATCCAAGATCTCGTCACTGGCAATCTTAGTCTCGTGAGAGTGGTCATAGACGTGGGTGTGAAATAAATAAAAATAAAAACTATTTACAATATATTTACATATTTATTTAAAAACACAAATTAACACATCATTTCAAAAAAAAGTGTTGGTGATTATCTAAAAAATTGTCTAAAAAAATACGTAGCCTACCTCAAATTTACAACAACAAAACAAATACTCGTAATGAATGCACACTACTAAACGAAACAAACACTTTACTAATTCAATGAATTCATCTAAAATGACCTTTAAGAAGACCTTTCATAAACCAGGGGGTCATAAACAGGGGAATGTACAAAAAAAAATGACGTCTTTAAAATTTGGCCCCTGGTGATAATTGATATTTTATTTATTTAAATCAATAAAAGCACAAAATAATAATTTTTAATTGAAAATTTTTGCAGAGTGTATAAAATACCGTAGTCAAACCAATAAAAAAAATAAGTTTCTTTACAGTACAATTTTACAACACTCCTTAGAAAATCATTGTTGTCAGATTTACTTCTCTAACAACACTCATTAGTTAATGGGACTTAATTTTAGCTATAAACTTCATCTTCTATTATTGGTTTATTAATTTATTTATCATTTCAGGGGTTAAATCGGTTTTAGCCCACCCCACGCCACCTCTGGGTACGGCCATGATGTATCAGTCCCTTGTCCGACACCTTAGCTCGGTAGGTAGCGTGTCTGTCTACTGATATATGGGTCCCGGGGTCTATTCTTGGCATGGCAAAAAAAAAAAATTATTATTGGTGAAATGTGGGTTTACCCTTCCACAACGATTTATGGCAAAAAAAAAAATATATTATTGGTGAAATGTGGGTTTACCCTTCCACAACGATTAATTAACGGCCGAGAGTTGGGGGTTGTGTCTGTTCTAGATTTAAGTTAGTTTACAAGTCGTGTTCTGATATAAACAGTCGGTTCAGAAAGTGTATTAAATACCTCAAATAAACGAGTTTCTGAAATAACCAAACTTATTCAGATGAACACTAATATTTATATATTAAAAGGAACGCTATCAGTTTGAAATTTAACAATTTTAACATCAATGAAGAGTACAGGGCAATAGGAGGAAAGACTGATTTTAAATCAAACTGAGTTAGTTTTGCCATCTGTTAGACAATATTGATACCTTTCTAATGTACTTTAGATTATGATTATTAAAAGAGTTCTCTGTCATATTTAAATTAATTTTAAAAAATATATATTTGCTGGGGTATTTATGAGGTTTGGGATATAAAAGTTATGGTCCTGGAAAGTGTGTATTGTGACTTCCCCCTTTTCTCTTGTACCGTGTTTAAGCAAGTTTTGAAATTGTCTTTTACATTTTAATTTTTTCGTTTGTTGGGAAACCATTTGTAAAGTCTTGATTAATAAAAAAAAAGCTTTTGTTCTAAAATAAACCTTGTTGGGAAGCTTTCTTAACATTTTCATTGCTATGAAAGCAATCTTATCATGTTTATTGAGTGTTTATTAATAAATCCTTATAACTTCAATAAATATATTAAGTCTGTTTTATATAGCAATTAAAATATTAGCTAAGGACAAAGTCCTCAGCAGTGTTTATTTATTTTATTTTATTTTAATCAGAAAGCACAAATGGCTTCCAAACAACAACACAATTAAGTGTTAAACATAATCCAAAACATACTTGAACACGCCTAAACAAGCTTCAAACTTATCACTTATAAATTGTATTACCCTCACCGGGTGGATGAGTGGTCTCAAGACGTTAAACAGCTATTGCACCTTGTCGACGAGCAGGTCGAGGGTTCGAATCCTAGCCCTATGCACACACACACAAAAAGTAGCTTACTCATACTCTGTCTATGCCAATACGGGGGCATTTCCTCGAAGCTACTCTTCTAATTAATTCATTGTTAACCTTCGTATTAAACATGCCATTAAAATAAAAATATACAGGTTGGGGCCTAAAAAGTTAGACGATTAGTAACTTGAAAGTTAAAAAAAAATTAATTGAAACGTAAATATTCACTAGCTAGCCTAAATAAAAACCAACTATATACTACATTTTTTCATTTTTTGAAGATAATATCACTCGGGTAAGCTCCACCGGACGTCAGGTAAACCTCAGCAGGTTGTCCATCACTTTCCTCAGCACAGATCGTATAATTGTTTCCGCCCCACTCTATATTATAATTTTTTTTGTTCTATACGACTCTTACGTCAATCTTAAAACAAGTAGTAATGCCGGGATCACGATCAACGTAACGTTCACTTAAAGTTAACTAAACTTAAGAAAACAGACATGAAGATTCACGTAACTTAACGTAACAACTCGAGCCAAACATCTCCATTCTAGAGTATGTGTTTTGATCTGTGATTTGTAGTATTTGTATTAGGGTTTATAATCTGTGAATGTTTACTGTTCTCTACCGATATTATGGAGATCTATCATTAAACGTTTTTGATAAGATTTTAATGCTTTTATAATCATGATTATGTTAGATAATTTACATTTTTAAAAAAAGGATCTTTTTTGAAAGCATTACAATATACCATTTTATATAGTAAAAGTTCTTTACAATATTTGATGTAGTCTGTTCTAAAACGTTCCATAATGATACGATTATTAAATACCCGCCTTGGTGGCTTAGTTGGCTAACGCGCCAGTCGTGTTGAGCTAGACCACCGAGGACGGGGAGATCGAGGTTCGAATCTCGGTCGGGTGAACTGGGGGTGGTTTTTCCTAAATGGTTCTCCACTCTCCTTCCACGCAAATGCGGGTTCATTTCCTCTAAATTCAACCTTCCCAATTCCTAATCCATTAGTGTAATTAGTAATTAAGCGTATAACCCGAACGGATAATAAGACGCGGTGCTAAATAAATAAAAATAAATAATTAAATAGATTATTAAATGTCCGATCACTAGAACTAAAGCTAAAAAGTATATCTTGGTCTTAAAACCAAGAAATGAATGACTAAATAGCCCTGTTGTCGTCACTCGCATAGTGATTGGTTGGCTAGATCACATGATACCCTTCAAGTAACGTTCACTTAAAAGTAATAGACCTTCCAGGACATCTCTTACGTTAAGTTAACTGCATCAAGATCGCTTCCATTTAAACACGCGAGGAGATCATTTACGTTAAGTTACGTTGAGTTAACTTTAAGTTAACGTTAAATTGATCGTAATCCCTTCATTAGGGAGGGTAAATTTAAAGAAATGCACCCAGCATTCACCAAAAAAAATTATGTTAAAAATCACACCCAACTCATCCAGTCGTAAATCGAAGCGAATTGTGGCCTCCGGAGCCAGTCTAACCCGCTGGCGCTGATCCAACCCAAACGCCATTTAAAAAAAAAATAATATTTCACAATTATTGCTAACTAACCATTGTATTGCATACAGTAGAGCGTCGATAGTTCGGACGTCAAAAATCCGGATCACCAAGAAAAAAATATTATTTATAAAAATAACCACAGTGAAATCAATAAAAGAGACATGACCGTAAAAAAAACCCACCTAAACGCTTGTTAAGATTTTTCTTTGTTAGATTTTTATCTCACTACATTCCTCCAGAATTTGTGATATTTAGCACAAAAAAAGAAGTGTAAATTCATTGTTTAAATAACACAGAGTTCTCGTAAGTATCCCATCTATGCTTATTTTGGGTATAGGAATGATTTTTTTTAAATCCGGACAAATCGATATTACAGACTGGGTCGATCCCCAATTAGTCCGAACTATCGACGCTCTACTGTATTTTAAAATGGTCGGATGAGCTCGCATTAGGTCTACTGTGCACTCATATTAATGGGAGGGGTGACAGCTTGTATTCCACACCCCCAAACAAATAATAATTTATATTTATTGTATAGAACAATGTTAATATCATCCCATTGAAACCCAAATTCTGTTTCCCCTCTCACTGGTCGCCTGCCAGTCACTGTGTTCAAAGAGTAATCACATATTTTAAATGAAAACCAATGAGTAGGGCTTGTGAAATAAATGTGGTATAGACTGTACTATTATTTTGGGTTGAGGAGGGGGTGGCTGGTATTGTACTAACACTTAGGAGGAAGGGGTAGTTGGAGAATGAGAGTGGCTAAATCCCTGGATGTGATAGGTTCGTAAATAAACATTTAAATGGTGATGGAACTATTAAAAAAAAAATTAATCGTACGTGACGAGTAGAATTATTTCAATACTAAATACTATACTATTTATTTAGAGTTGACAAGAAAGATTCACATCGGTGGGCACGCGGTTTAAACGTCAAGCTCATCTAGTCTAGTTTTTCCTGTTACGTGGAGGTTGGGGTTCGAATACCAACCATATATATTGAAGTTTTTTTTTTCTAAATAGTTTACCACTCTTGCTTCTCGTGAATGCGGTAACATCTTCTCTAAATTATACCTTCCTAATCCCAACCTCACTAGTGCAATTATTATGCGGATATCCCAGACAAAATACACTGTGAAAAGAATAGCGCTTCTTTGGTATAAAGGTAATTGGAGTATTTAACCATTAGGGACAGCCAAAAAATTACGTATGTTTTTTCCCCATGATTTTCTATCCCCCCCTCTCTCTCCTCTAGCTTACTTAATATTTTACGGTTTGGTAATTAGATTATTTTAATCATTTGGTTATTTTTAGACAAAAGGATCGATAACAAAGCGAATATTATGAAATTTTAGAATACTTTATTTTGCAGTAGAGTAGGTCTTAAATGAAATATAAGTGAACCTATATATAATTGTTAATATCTTATATTTAATTTTCTAAAAAAAATTTTTTTGTCTCATAAAATAAATATTGATTAAAAAACCTTACATAATATGGATTCTGAGGGCCCACCCCCCTCCTCGTAAGAAAATATTGAAGACCCCTCCCTCCAACCAAAACCCTTACGTAATTTAAAGACGGCCCCTTGCAAGGCTTCGGTTGTATTTGTAAAGGACTGATAAATAGGCCACCAGCAAACTTTCAAAGACAAAGTCAATCTTCAAATTTATTTACTTAGCTACATCAAAAATAAAATAAAAAGTGTTTGACTTCCCCAGTCTAAGGATATAATTATTATAATATTTTCCTTGAGTGTGTGTGCGCGCCACTCTGCAGCAGTGAAAAACAAACAAGACCACATAATGGAGGGAATAAGAATCAAAGGCAAAGAGGAGAGACGGATAGCAAGTAACCCCCCCGAGCTTCGTACGAGGGAGAATGACGAGAGAATGGATTTGGTTTGAGTGTTTGGAA
>CABFWB010000072.1:240949-334623 GCA_902151455.1 Timema bartmani | reverse complement strand
CCCCCCCATCCCCCCCCCCCCCCCCCAAAAATAGTGATGAGGGGGTGTAGTTTGGAGGACATTATCCCCACATAAGCACGAATGTAATGGGAGAGAGTCGATGATTTATTTAATATATTTTATTTATTTAATATATTTTATTTATTTAAAAAAAATACCCTTCGTTTGCCTTGAGAACCTTGCATGGTTCTACAACGGCATAGCTTTTAAGACAGGGCCATAGTGCAGTCCATCAAGTTAAGAGTAGTTTTTAGGGTTAACTAGGTGTACACCTTAAATTTGTAAAAGAAAACCCAAACTAATAAACGATAAAATACCATTTAATCTCAGCGTCAACAGGGCCTAGTAATATTACACTAGATAAACTTAGATTAGATAGATCCCCAAACAGAACTTTTTTCTTTTTCACACCGCGCCTTTTAGACTAGACTGCCAAAGACGGGGTGATAGGGATTCAATCCCGGTCGGTTGCACTGAGGGTGGTTTGTTTCCCTAAGTGGTTTTCCACTTTCCCTCCACGCAAATGCGGGTGTATTTCCTTTAAATCAAGCCTTAAAAACACCGCGTCTTACCACCCTTTCGGCTTATACGCTTATATACTAGTTACATCACTGGTTTTAGGGCTTAGGAAGGTTATATTTAGAGGAAGTGTACCCACATTTGCGTGGAGGGAGATATTTTAAACAAAGCAAATAAACCGACTCACCGCATGATCACATAGCAATCTAAAAGAAGACAGACACCTTTATCCTTTTATATAATACATAAAAAATTTACGTGAGCTATTTTTGTTTCGAACAAGACCTTATCCAGAATTTATTTTTGGGTGAGAACGGGGGGGTTTTGGAGGGGGTAGATTTAAAAAATTATGAAAAGGCATATTTTGCAGCACAACAATGAATATTCCATTCCATTATCATATTATGTATGCAAACAAATATTAGAAAACAAAGCTATTAAGGTGAGGTCTTTGTTTCGTAAAACTTGTGAGATAACATCTTGTGGATCAATATCTAGATCCCAATGTGAACAGACTTGTCAATCTGTCAACCCGTCTTCACCCGTCGATTTCCGAAGATACATAATTATATAGAAGGGGACACGAGAAAACGTCAGTGTTTTTTCAGTTTTTGTGGCAAAACTTTTTTTTTTGCTAAAATAAATTTAAAATTTCTCCAGTTCTAACATAGAGTTTAATTTTCTTCACAAGATAATATCATCAGTTCTTGAATATCTGTCATGAGCATAGCGACATTTAATGATAAAACCTTTTTTTAATGAAGAGAAAAAGTTGTCATTAAATTTCAGGACAATCTTGACAGATATTCAAAAAATGTTGTGGTCGCCATGCGAGGAAAACTATATTCTATGTATGTAATGGAGAAATATTTTATTTATTTTGACAAAAAAAAAAAATTGCCATAAAAATTCCAAAAACACTGGCTTTTTCTTAGGTCCCTTTCCAGCCCACCTTAATGTTGAGAAATAGCCTACTGGGGGTACTGTTGAAACAGGAAGTAGACAGTAAAAATTCCAAGACAGATTTTTAGGATTATGGCATTAGTTGTCATTGCATTCAGGAAAATCTCCTACTGTAGATGTGGGCGTTCATTAAGCTTGTTTCTATTTTATTCCTACTTTTCCTTCCTCATTGGGAATTCTGCTGGAAAAGCTGATGCATGAGGAAAACTCTTTATGAATAATTTCCTAATGTGTCAAGTGTGTTTGTCTTTCCATACCCCCTTCCCCCTTTTACACCAGAAGCCCCTATTTGACCTAGAAAGTTAACTTAGCACTCTTTTAGTAAAGAACACGGGACTGCACCTAACTGAGTCAGATTTTTCATTTTCTTTTCTGGTTAAAATAATTGTTTTTTAAAAAATCCACTATAATAATTACTAGTTTCTCTGTCCTGCCTGGAAAAATTTCGTAGACTAGAAGACCTAAGAACAGGAAATTGTCGTCTGGCAACATGTTTGATACCAAGCAGGTTTTTTTTTCCCTCTCTGTCCATGTAAGAGGCTCAGAACGCACTTCCGGTTTGGTTAGTTAATTTGGATACCTTTTCTTCCTCTTCCCTGCCTCCCTCCCCCCTCCTCCCATTTACACTGCTGCTATAAGAGGTATGTCAAAAAAACAGTTTTAAGGGTGAGTTAGAAAATACATACTTTTCCTTGTCGACATTGATAAAACTTTATTATAAGCTAAAGTTATTTTTTGATAGAGATTGATATAATCTATATAAAATGGAAAACTTATAAAAGGAAATAAAATCGCTTTGTTGACTTTTGTATCTGTCTCAGATACCGCCCTTTCCATCGTGTTCTTACCAATGGTGTACCCCAAGCAAGCACGTATCCAGGGAGGGGGGAGGGCTCGTGGGGCTAATAAGACGCGGTGCTAAAAAAAAAAAAAGCCTTATAAAAACCATGAATGAATGTGCACGGCTTTGACCAAGAGAGATGAAGTTTTTGAATTATGGGCGGGGCCTAGAGACATTCACTGTAGTGGTGGGGGTGGGGCGGAAGGATAATTAGGACGGTTGACACACGGGTTCACTTAGATAATCAAACATGATTTAAAAGAGGGGGGAAGAAAATAGCTTAGTTAGAGGAACTGCTCTCGAATAAGTGCGAAGAGATATAAAACCTTAGTAAAAATCACGTTGTGGGAGAGAATAAAGTTGGGGGGAACCACTACCATTGGGGGGAACCACTACCATTGGGGGGAACCACTACCATTAATATAACAGACTCACGGTGCTGGGATTCGGTCTGGGTATTGGCGAAAGGAAACTCAGCTGTGTTTATAATTTTTGAAACAGACATTGCCGGGGGAGATTTTTTATACATTATTTTCATTTATGATAAATCATCAACTTTACATAAATCTACTTCGCTGGCATCACTCTCGTAATAAACTGGACTGCCGATGACAGGGAGATCGGGGGTCGAATCCAGGTCGGGTGCTACTGAATTTTTTTCTCCCCCCTAAATGTTTTCCTCTTCTCCCTTCACGCAAGTGAAAGTACACTTCCTTTAAATTTAACCTACCTAATCCCTAACATACTATCGTAATAAGTATATATGCGTATAACATGAACAGGTAGTAAGACGTGGTGATCAAAAAATAATTACATAACTTACGAAAAAAAGAACAGCATGAGCTGGTTGTCCTTGAAATGTAAGNTTATTATTATTATTATTATTATTATTATTATTAGCACCGCGTCTTACTACCCGTTCGGGTTATACGCACTTACGGTAATGTGTAATGGTAGGATGGTTGTGAGATGAAATGGAGGACCTACAGTTTAACGTGGAATCCGAACCATGGTGGAGGCCTGGCGTTCCACACATTCACAAGTTGTGATTAATCCACGTCTTGTCAGAGGTGAAGGAATGTTAAGATCTCTACTTTATTACATAAAGAAAGTCTTGTAATAGTGAAAATTGTTTAACTTGAAATTACTGAATGATGTACCTTGACGTTTTATTTACCCTAGAACTAAAAAAATAATAATGGGTCTTTCAATTTTCTCTCTTCTATTGACTGTATGTCCGAATGTAGGCTATGTCTGTCCATACCTGGGGCTATATTCGAAACGTTTTGATTGATTTAGTTAAAACTTAATATTTAAATGTTATATGGTCATATCTCGAGGCCCCATCGTTTTTTAAATCCTATCCCTAAAATTAAGGGCTATTTATTGATTTATCAAAATTAAAAAAAATAATGTAAAAATGGCTCCAAAGATTTTGTATAAAGTTTATTTCTGAAGAGAATTGTATATAAGTTTATCGAAATAATATGTTTGATTTATCTAAGTATATATTACTGTGTGGTAGTTTGGTGTTAACATATTTTTGAATTTTTTTTTTTTTCCAATAAGAGTAGGTTACTCAAAATTTCAACTTGAAGTCGAGTTTTATTTATTTTTGGGTCTCGACTCGAAACATTTTCCAAATCTCGAAAATATGAGTGCTTGAAATTAGGTCCGAGATTATGGAGCTCATACGAATGACAAAAGTTCACTCCTGGCCTAAACTCATTATCATTATGTTATCATTCGAATGACCTTCAAAGTATTGGCCGAGGCCAAGAGTTAAAGCTTTGGAGGCCCCGAGGCTGTAAAAAATGAAATGCCCCAACATTAAACAAATATTTTTTTCCCTTCAACGTTTCGACAGTATCGAATTTTCTTTACAAAACTAATTTGTTAAAAGTGCAATGTCAAGGTGGGGTGGGTGGTGGGGGGTGGGATGTAGGGAACGAGAGAAAAGGTAGCCTAAGGTTGTTGTTTTTTGCGATTTTTATATAAAAACTTTTTTGGCCAAAATTAATTAAAATATTTCCCCAGTACAAACATAAGAGTTTAATTTTCTTCAGATGGTGATATCAATAGTTATTGAATATCTGTCGAGGGTGTTCTTGAATTTAAAGACAACTTTTTCACTTCATCTCAAATGTTTCTCATCTAATGCTGCTATGCTCATGATAGATAGATTCAACAACTGTTGATAGCACCATGTGGAGAAAATTAAACTCTCTGTTTCTCTACTGGAATTTTTTTATATTTATTTAGGAAAAAAGAAAGTTTTGATACAAAAACTGTAAAAAACACTACTCTTTTCTCGCATCCCCTTCAATCCTACCTTGAATCCGGGCTTGGTGGCGGCCCCTAGTAACTTTTTTTTAGCTGTCAAATATGTCCATTAGTATGAAAATTGGGGTATACAATACCCGCCTTTGTAAAGTAGTTGAAGTGGACGCAAACTGCGCAGGTGCAGCCATCGTGGCGGGTCACCAGGCAGCCTCCACCAGCAACCAACACTCGGGATCCAGGGACCCTTTAGCCCTGCCCCCGGGCGGCGGCGGAGGTGGCGGCCAGGTGATCACGCTGTCGCAGCTTCACAACTATCTGCCCGCCGCCGCCCCTGCCCCCGACAACCAGCAGGGCCATCCCGTCAAGACGTACGTCTCGTCCGCCGGGACGCCCACCGTCGTCTCTCTGCAAGGGTTGCCCGGTCAGTTCCTGCAGGTGAGGTGTACAACCTCGGTCACGAAATGTGGCCGGCCCTTTTTCAGTTTTATTTGTTAGTTCGCATTGTTTACTGACCAATTTTTGTGACTGAGACGTTACATTACTGACCCACTTCGGTGGCCGCATGGTCTAAGGCGCTAATCTCGTAATAGATTGTACTGTCGATGACGGGGAGATCGAGGCTTGATCTCGGTCGGGTGTAGTGAGGTTTTTAACCCTAAATGGTTTCCTACTCTCTTTCCACGCAAATTCAAGTACACTTAATCTAAATTCAACCTTCCTCATACCTGATTAGCGTAATTAGTACATGAACGTATAACTCAAATGGGCAGTAAAATGAGGTGCTAAAAAAAGTGAATTAAATAAGAAGTGATGATTTAAACATGTTAAAATTACATATTAAATGCATTTTCCTACTAAAATACTTACTTAATCGATCATAGGCGCGGAAAGAAATAGGACTTAAGTGGATACACAAGTTATTATAAAAATAGAGCGCAATTAAATGTATTACTGAAGGAACACCAGTTGTTGCTTTCGTGGATTTTTCTCACGCAAGTCAAAACCTTCCTTTTCTCAGCTAAAGACATCAATTTACTACAGTAGATTACTTATGCCAAGAAACTTCGCGGGACGCAATAAAAAAAAAAAGGCATCGCGTACCGTCAGTTGGAAACTCCTGGTCGTGTCTCTTGAAATAGAATAGACTGCCGAAGACGAGGAGATCGGGGTTCGAATCTCGGTCGGGTGTACTGAGGGTTGTTTTTCCTAAGTGGTTTTCCACTCTCCGTCCACGTAGATGCGGGTACACTTAATATAAATTTAAGTAAATTGGGGGTGAAGAGGAGAAGGAGGGAAGCAGATAGGTGTATTGAATCATAAAACACTTTATTCTATGCTTAATCTTTGTTCATAGTTGATCTCATCATCCTTATTCTATGCTTCATTTTTGTTGACAGTCTATATAGTTGATCTCATCATCATCATAAGTCCTTATTTAGTCCCATCGTTGCTCCATGAATGGTGGTCCTACAGTTCGACCTTGTCCAAGTTCTAATATTCATTGTAAAATAAAACAACATGAAATTCATAAAAGAGTACATTCTTTTTATCTCAATGACTATGTATATAAATAAGAGCTTTTTTTTTTAACACTTGAATTGATATTTTTTAAAAAGCTATTTAACGCGAATTATCTGTCGTAACCCGCGCGAATAAACAAATTTCGTAACAGCCTCCGCTCAGATTCAAAAGACGAGAAAAGATTCGAAACACCCTACTCTAGGATCTGCGCTCTGTGATTCGTCGCTTGAACCACATGATGTGGCAAGAGAAAGAGGGAGGGAATGGTGTGTTCAGGGGATCTGAGATATGAATGTAGAGCTTTATCCATCAGGGAGAGTTACCAAGACAGTTGATGACGTAGTAAATGCGTACCGTACTTTGCGCTGCGTGGTTTGTTTACATCATCTGAACGCTCAGGCTGCGACTGCAACATGTAAGCTTTTGCGATTGGAATTTAGTCCTGTTGTCAAGTGTTTTTTTTTTTTGCTATCTTCTTTAAAATAGTGTTTGATTACGTTGTATTTTTTCTCTTTTGCGAGGAAATCTTTCATGCTTTAAAACAAAGTTTTGTGTGTGGAGCATATTCCTGAAATCTGTTTGTATTTTGTGACAATTTTAAATTAATCTCATAAGCTCGTTCATTGAAAAAGGGTTGGGGAGGGGGAGAAGAGGGGAAGAGTAAGGTTTACATTTTAGGCCGGCGGCATGGTGGAATCATTTTGTAAGATGGATGGGAGGGGAAATATAGTTTTTTTCCACGATTGGATTTTTAAAATATAACTCACCGACGGACAGGAGGCTTAATTTTCATGTAAATATATAAACAAAAAATAGTTCTAAACTGTATAGTTTGTAACTTTGTATATAATAGTTTTAAATACTAATTTAGAACTCTTAATTCTTTCAAGCTCTCGCCATTCCTCTAGCTATGTTTTATGTTTTAGGAGCCCTTTATTCGGATTTGTTCGCGCCATTTGAAAATTAAAGGATAACACTAAAATATTTATTAAGGTTAAGGTGAACGAGATAGTAGAACATCTTAAGGTGAACTAAATAGTAGAACATCTGACTATTATTAAAAGGTTCCAAACAAATTCTACCAAACCTTTAGGAAAGTATCTTACGAGCCTATGTTACTATTATGATATATCCTAACCTCACCAAAAGTCTGACAAACAAACAAACAAACAAACAAATAATGTACATACCGGTACTACTAACTTACCGCCCAAAAGCATTCTTGGTAGAGAGAGAACACCACTGACACAGTTATGTTTGGGTTGATAACGTTTATGTTTCCCTTAGAGAGAATATTAAAAAACTTGCAGCATTATTAATAACTACAAAAGACGCAAAAAAAAGTCCACCATTTAAATATTTTGATTGGTTAATTAAATAATTAGTTGGGGTGATTGAAATGTCTCATAATTAATACATACATGACAACTTTGCAAATAACTAGTCTCTAAATGTATTAATCCATCTAAAATTGAAATTTAATAGGCTTGAAAGGTAGGGTGAAGCTTGGTTGTTAATTTATTTTCAACACATAAAATATTATTTTAATATAATGATTATGATTAAATATATGTTTTAGTTTATTAAGAGAGGGTTTTTTAAGTTGGCAGTATAGATGGCTGGGGTTTTTTGTGTTATAAAAGTATTTAGTAAAAAAATATATATTTTTCTTTTTTTAAAAGGAAGTGTATATGTTCTTGGCCCCCTCTTTTTTTGGTCCCTGTATTTCACTACTCATTTGGGTTGTACACAAATGTGTATTAGTTACACTAATGTATTTGGGACAGTTAAGGTTGAATTTAAAAAATACCCACATTTGCATGAAGGCAGAGTAGAAAACCATTTAGGGGGAAAAAAACCTCAGTACTCTTGGCCGGTATTCAAACCCTGATCTCCCCGTCATTGGCAGCGAAGCTAAATATGCTGCCCACAAATTTCTCCACCACCTGTGCTTGCCTGTAAATTTAGTAGGCATACTGTGCGGAGGTCTCTTTTTTTTAAACATAGAGTGAAGCTTGAACATGTGAAGCAAAGTCGAGTTTAAGGTTTTTGTTGCTGTCACCTAACACTACTTTTAATTTTTAAATCGTCCATGAAGTGCACTTAGGTTAAAATAAAGGTCCAGAGGAAAAAAACAAACAAACAAAACACGCAAGACCTATATATATTTTTGCTGACATATTTGAAGATCTTTCTTATTTAATAACTAGGGAGTCTTTGTTAAAATAGTATTTTATCAGCTGTTCTAAAATGATTATTGAAATATTTAGCTTGCCACACACCCGAGTAACTGAGAAAATACAGAAAATTTTGCAAAATCTAGTAAAAATACTAGTGTTGTTGTTAATTTTGGATATTTAACTGAAAGCTTAATATATAATGTCTTTGGATGGACGAAAAAGTGAACTGAAGTATTAAGTGCGCTGTTTCAAACATGTCTCATTTCCCCTTAAACATTCTTTAAAATCCAAAATCATGTTGTTTTAAACAGAAGTGGCATGTCTTCACACTAGTCAGTTTGATGAAAAAATGAAATTTTATTAATTATTTTGTCAAAATAATCTTCCTGAAAAAAAAAAAGGGAATTCCTTTTGGAAAACCTTGAAAACACAGGGAATTTGGTAGTAAAAAAATAGTCGCAACCTTGAATATAAGATAAAATCTTCTTTGTTATTCTTTTATTACCTTCTCCTTATTTATCTTTAGTCTTCTGTGAAGTTTCAGTGTTATATGTTACACCATCTTCAGGTCTTATTTATGTTGACGATGATTTAGGCTATTTAAAATACACATTAACGGTAGGTTTATGAAATTTTGAAGTATCATTATGTAAGAAACTTTTTGTGGGCATATGAATATGTTATATTTAATGAGATATTTCAGTTCTGTTAATAATGATAATAATAATAATAATAATAATAATAATAATAATAATGGTGATGGTGATGATGGTGGTGATGGTGGTGGTGGTGATGGTGGTGGTGATGATGATGATGATGATGATGATGATGATGATGATAATTTTTATTATTATTATATTGAAGCTATTGAAGTATTTTTCTTCTTTCAAAATGTTTCAAAGTTGTGAAGGTCGAAGTGATGGCAATTTTATCTAGGATTTTGAGATTTTGAAGTTTTGTGCCTTTCCAAATAGTTTACCTAGTTTGTTCATAAGTAAGCATGGTATTTATGTTTTTATTGTTGGCATGCCCGTGAAAGTGTCAATGTATCTGTCCAGCAACAAGGCACCCAATTAGTGACAGCTGGGGGACAGAACCTGGCCTACAATGTGATGCAACCCATGCAGACAGTGACGATAGATGGCCAGGAGGCCCTTTTCATCCCGGCCATGCCGGCCACCCAACCCCAGGCGATGCAGACCCTCATCACCCCCTCCGGGCAGATCATACGTACACCGGGTATTTTCCCAACCAGTCTGCTACAGAACGTCGGAGGGCAGACAGTCCAGATGGCCAACGGTAATGAGAGCTTGGTTATTATTACTAATACATTTGCTCATGGTTCAAACCACAGCTTCCAGGTTCAAAGCCGAGCAGCTTGGTTAACAGCTAACTTTGTTGCTGGTAAGCTCCAATGGTTCAATAATGGTTGAGCTTTTAATAAAAGGTGACTATTTATACCCGAAATAAATACTACTATGTTACAGAATGATTTTATCCCTGATTTGAAATTTATATGGACTAAATAAAAATGATTTAATCAAATGGCGCAAAAGTTTAAATGTAAATTTTGGTAACAATGCACATAATCATAGCATAGTATTTTTTCATTAATTCTGATTTTTTAATAAGATTTTGGCTCTAACTTTTCCTAGGCTAGTTTGCTACTTTCATGTATGAAATATATAAATAGCTTGATACATTTCATAGATCAAAATTTACCAACATTTTCCATTAAAATGAATATTAAAAAAAAAAAAGTAATGTGTACCAAATGGCGACTTTCTTCTACAGCTCGCACCAGTTATTTTAAAGTGGCTGTCCCTGAAAATGCCAAGGAAAAAAAGTGGTCATTCTACTTTAACTTTGTCTGAGACCCTAGCTTAGCTTAGTCAGTAGTCTGTGTGTGTGCTGAGCTAAGGGTCCTGGGCTCAATTACTGGCATGACCAGAAAATGTAAGATTGGTGAATTGTGGGTTTCCCATTTCACAAAGATGAATTAACGTTTGGGTGCTGGGCGTTGTATCTGTTCTAGAATTAATATAGTTTGTAAGTTGTATGCTGATGTTTCATTGGGTTCAGAAAGTGCATGTTAAATACCTCAAATAATAACAAAACCTTTAATGCCATTGCAATTCTTTAGGGAATTCATGTTAACTTGGGGAAAAAAATTGGAGCATCATAAGACAGGGTTTGCAGCATTTCAAACTACAAAAATTACAGAAAAACTAGTATCAAAACTTTTTTTATGTAAACTTTGTCATTGAGAAAGTAAGCTGAAACCAGAATATGGTATCTAGATGGAGTAATTCCCACTAATAAGCATAAATAATAGCTCTGGCTATTAATTCTTGAAACCATAAAGTTTAGTTCACCCTTTAAGGTAGGAGGGTAGACAACGCGAGTTAAGGTAATTTTTTTACAGTTTTTATAGTGAAACTTTTTTTTTTGCTAAAATAAATCAAATATTGTTTCAGAAAATAAAGATAAATTTTCTTCACGTGGTGATATCATCAGTTCTTTAATATCTGTCCTGAGCATAACAGCATTCGATAAGAAACTTTTTAAATAAAGCAAGAACATTATCGTTAAATTCCAGGACTCCCTTGACATATATTCAACAACTGTTGAGGCCACCATGTGAAGAAAATTAAACTCTAATGCTTATACTGGTTAATTATTTGAATTCTTTCGACCACAAAAAAAAAATCCTATAAAAACTGCTAAAAAACTGGCTTTTTCTCGCGTCCCCAAAATCATCACATAAATGGAGCATATGGCTCTATATTTCTTGGCAAACTGTTATCTTACATAACAAACTTAGTGTACGTTATAATTTTGGTATAAGTTAACATACCATTGTTAAATTTAAACATTTTCTCTTTGATAGGCTATTTCCATTCTTAATGGATCAATTTATTTCTATTTTTTTTGTTCAAACTTAAACTTTTCATTTTATTTAGCCTATAAATCTTGAATTTTGGATATGCATCTTAAATAACATGCTAAATGTAATAGGCTTAACATTCATATTTATGGTTTTTTTTTCATATATTATTTGTAACAAGATTACCTTGATGGTTACACTATAGTGCTGCCTATAAGATAGTGTCATGCTGTAATCGGCCAAGGTAGGATATTGTACCTTTTCAGGGTAGACGGAACAATCTAACATCATATTGTAATTTTTGTTCTAAAAATGAGTTTGGGCTAAGCGCTAATAACCAATTCACTCTCAATTTTTTTTTTTTTTAATTTTGAACCGATCTTCAAAATTTTTGATTGAAGGTTCATTCATCGATTATTTTTTTCCTTGGGTGAGTCTAGGTCAGAACGTGACAGTCCGGCCAGCCAACATACCACAAATGGTGCAGTTCCCCATGCAGCAGACGATTCCGGTCCAGGTTCCTATCTCCACGTCCAACGGCCAGACTGTTTACCAGACCTTCCACTTCCCTGCGCAGGCGTTTGCCACTGCCATCCCCAACATTGTTCAGGCGTCTGCTAATAACCAGGTCCAGATGATTCCTCAACTTAGCCAGGTATGACTCAACAACAACATTTTTAGTGGGGCCCATTTGCTGTTCAGATCAAAAACTGTTGCGCCTTGTTCGACACATTCTATGATTGTGAACAATTGATTCAAAATTCAATAGTTCCCAGTGGCTAGTGCTGAAAAGCATCAAAAACAACAATTTGTGTTTTTGACACTACACACACGTGGAACTTGCATGTATTGCTGCATCAGGATAGTATTTAGGGCTTTAAAAAAAATTATTTCAAGGTAACCATTTTGTTTTTAATTTGGTCATTTTCCTTATTAAACTAAGTGTCAACAATAATTTTGTTTTACAAGGAAAGTGTAACTATCCTACTCATACTCATCGGCAGCTCGTGTGTATCAGCACATTTGCACATAAACACCCAATATTTTGATTACAATCATATCCTATTTTAGTTTTAAATAATTTATTGATTTCTCTAAATGTATGTGATAATTTATTCCTCTACACAATCATGTTCTTTTATTGTGATTGTCACATTTTCTGTGTAATGTTGGTAACTGTTTTGTGTGCGAGTGTGGGAAATAAAGTCCAAGTTACAATGCTGCAGTTAATCCTGTAACTTATTCTAAAAAGGGAGGGAATAACAGACCTAAATAAGTTTCCACTCAAACAAGTGGAAGATAAAAGAATTAATTGTATTGATTAGGTAAATTTGTTGACCTCATATGAAATTAATTTTTCTCTTTCGTCTTCAAAGACATTGATTCAAAATTGTCAATTTAAGAAATTAGGTCGGTTCTTTCTATCTAGTGATTAGAAGAGTTGTTTGCAGATCTTATTTAGCCTGGTTTGATTCCGATTGCAACCTAAAATGATGACATATTATTGCATTGGGTACACTTCCTGATGTTAGAATTGGTCGTTTGAACTGTTTCCAGCCTGTGGTCGGGTCTGTTTAGTAAAATGCCTCCATCTCCCTTTGTCCTTGCACCTTCCTCCTACACTCTCTTCCACTCTGCTCCTCTCACTTGCACACTTGCTGCTATACTCCTCCCATCTTTTCCTTGGTCTCCCTTATGGTCTCTTCCCTACATACTTCATATCCATTAATACTTTGTATATCAAAATAAATGTAATAATAATCGTAACTATCCCTCTGTGCTTTGTATTGCAGGTTGCTCAAATTCTGACGCCGTCCGGTCAGATACAGCAAGTGCAGTTGGCCTCTGTCGCTCAACTGGGGAACTTGGCCCAGGCTCAGGCTCAGGCACAGGCTCAGGCACAAGCTCAGGTATGTCATGTTTCGCCTCTATTAGATCACCAACATTCTAATAGTTGGCAGTAAGCTCAGCGTTGGTGTGCTCGAATTGAACGCCGAGGTTCATATCGGGGTTTGATGCACCTTCTCTTGAGGTGAATGCTATTGCATTTCCTTAATATACACCCTCCTCATCATGTCTCCTTAAGTTGTGGATATCGCACACAAACAGCAAGCGAGGTAGTACACTTTAAAAAAAAAATATGTATGAAATAAAGTGCATTAAGCAAAATATGTAGTAAATAAATATGTTATGTATATTAGGAAAAAGGTATAGGAAAGTTAGATAGACACCACATGTTATTATTTATTTGAGGTATTTAACATGCACTTTCTGAACCGACTGATTATATCGGCACACAAGAATCTATATGAGCGAGAGCGAAAGTGACCTACCAATTTAGCCAGGAAGGGAATTTTCACACACCTTGCAGGGTTCTTGTACATGCCACAATCAACATGGGACCGATGGCCTTACTTCCTCTCCGAAGGAGTTGTGCTATGGATTTTTATCAATCAGGAAAAATCTGTCAACCCTGGCTGGGTGTGAACCCACGAACATTGGGTCCCGAGGTGAGCACTTTACCCCAAGTTCATCGAGGTTGACATAGTAAAGCGAACAAACACAATATGGCTTTTACAACCACACTTTACATTGCTGCCACTGGACAAAGAGGTAATGGTTGGCTTTTGAAGAAAATCAATCGTTACCACCCAATGATCTAGGTTTCATTCTATCAAAACTAATCTGAAGTGAGTGTGAAATGTGTAACGCAACTTCCTAAAAAGGGAAACAAAAAAATACGAAAGGGAGAAAAAGGAAATGGGTAAAGTATGACAGAAAACTTATATAGGAACATGTACCTCAAAAAGTGAAAATAGATTTTCCTTAATAACTATAAATATGATAGGCTTGTATAAAAATAAAGCACAAAGCACTGAAACTCTCCCTAAATGTATGAATGAACGCCACCAAGGCTGTAGCCAGCCAATAATTTTAGGGAAGGTTTGGCGGGCGCAACTCCCAATAGCCAGAGGCTAGAAAAAATTATAAATGATAAACAGTTCTAGAAGCTATCTAAAGTGCTTTTTTATGACAACATAATACCATGATTGCCGAAAGCTAGAAAAAATTATAAATATTAAACACCTCTAGAAACTTTCTGAAGTGCTTTTTTATGGCAACACAGCTGCCTAATTTGTACTTGTGCCTTAATTTTGATATTGTTTGAACCATATATAAAGCTATATAAATATATACAGGGTGGGGGGGGGATGGTGGTTTGAACCCCCCACTGCCCCCCGACTATGGCCTTGAACGCCACCATGATACCAAACTCTAGGACAGTTTCACCACATTGCTAAGCTCATAACCTAACTTCGAGGACTGCTACACATTCAAAACATGTTAAAATCATATAACGGAACACATTGCAATACGTCTCATTTAAGAAGATGGGAACTGGTATATCAAAATCTAGAAAAACAATCAAACCTAAATATTGACTAGGCCTGATTTCAAACTTGTTGCAATACTAGCACCGCCTGACATTCACAGAACAATAAATGAACCCCCAGAGAGTTCCAAATCCACCAGAGAAGTTTTTATCTTTCACAACCGAGTTGGCATCGCTACAGCTAACTTCCTGTCAAGTCTTATACTATAAATTTACTACTTACTAAAGAAGATGCAATGAAAGCATCAAATTATAGAAGTGTGTGTAAATATGTGTTAGGGTTTATACTTTTATTTGTACCTTATATTTATACAATTCTTTCATAAATTCCCAATTTCTCAATTTTTATGAATAATAAAGAAAACAGCACTTAGATACTTGTTATGGTTTGAGCGTAATCTTGTGTGTAATTTCCCGAATAATTGCTGTGAGACGGGTTATTAAGTCTAGTTTGTAAGTCAAATAGCCTTGAAGTGCACGAAACCCGACCCAATAGAAACAATAATATGTTGTCGCACTCCATTTCAGAATGTCAGTGTAAGCTTATATTTTGTTTTGTTTTAGGTGCAGGCGCAGGTACAGGCACAAGCACAAGCACAGGCTCAAGCACAAGTCCCAAGCCCAAGCCCAAGCTCAGGCACAGGCACAAGCCCAGGCGCAAGCCCAGGCTCAAGCTCAAGCTCAGGCTCAAGCACAGGCCCAGGCTCAAGCGCAGGCGCAAGCCAATCAAAACCTGTTAGCGCAAGCTGCTGCCGCTGCAGCTAGTTCCGGTACAGCTACATCCTCGACATGGAGCACTTCCACTGTGTCCACTCCGAGTGTCACTGTGCAGGTAATAGAGTCAGCCCCTCAAGGGGCCCACCATACATTTCTTAATGGTCTAATACCACATGTCTGGAAGACCCTTGCTTTGATTCCTGAGAGTAAGCAAAATAACTTTATATTTGTAAATTTTGAAAAATGTCACCTGAACACGAGAATCAAACCTGAATTCAATTACTTTGGCCAGGTGTCATTATTAAAAATTTACGAATATGATACCGTATTTCTTCGATTCTAAGACTCCATCAATTGTAAGATGCACCTTAGTTTTTCAGTACCACCAACAGAAAAAGCTTTGATTCTAAAAAAATAAATAAAAAGTTAAAAATACTCTATATATAAGAAATATTTTTAATATAGAATTAAGTTTACTAACAACATTAGTATTTTTTTTATCAGTAGTTATATTATTCTCACTCCCTTCTGAATTAGTATCAGTATGATTCTGAGCCATCTTCATCTTCACTATACCATATATCGTCTTCTGAACCATTGAGAGCATTTGTCGAAAAAGAATTGCGATTCTAGGACACCAGTGATTATAAGACGCTCCCGGTTTTTAGAGACGTTCAAAGGGGAATAAATGTGTGTCTTAGAATCAAAGAAATACATTACTTGATATGGCTTATATCTGTAACTAATGATCCTTTCCCTCTTGTGAGCTTCGCTGGGTAAGTATATTACTTCTGAACTAGCTTCACTTCAAATATATGCTGAAAACATTTTACTTGGACACAGGAAATGAATCGAGGGATTTCAAATAAGTGCAACAGACCGTACAAAATTGAATCATCATTCATATATTTTTTTCACTTATGTTTGTGAATGGCACTGAGTCTGAACCAAATATTAATTTCAGAATATTGTAAAATATATCTCTCTCTAAGGAAAACCTCTTTTTTCGCTCGTCGAGGTATTTTGCTATACGTGTTTAGAAGAAAATACAGGAAAGGTGGATGGAAAACGAGGAACGAGCACAATATGGCTTTTACAGTGAAAAGAAGAACACAGTTCACACATTAAATTGCTGCCACTGGACAAAGAGGTAATAGCTGCCTCTAGAAGAAAATTGATCGCTACCACCCAAGTGTGAACTGTGTTCTTTGTTCTTTTCTTTGTAAAAGCCATATTGTTTTCATTCCCTTTTATATGTTTTCTATCCACCTTTTCTGTGCATATGTATAGCAAAATACCTCAAAAAGTGAAAAGAGGTTTTCCTTAAAGAGATTTTTTGTTGTTGAAAAATCTATAGTCACACAAATTCAAATTTTTTAAATACATCTAATATAATTGTACAGTTTTTTTTAACTGGACAGAAAAAATATCAAGGGACTCATTTGCTATAAAATTAATCTAAAAAATTGAAAATTGAATTGAATTGAAAACTAAACAAACTAGTAGTTTTTGAGAAAAGGATTGAAAATTTTGAGTACTCAAATTTTTGGAGTTTTTGTAAAAATCTTCTAGTTGAGTTTTGACAGAGGCTACTAAAACTCGAATTTTTGAGTACTCGCACAGCTGTTATATTTTTACATTTTACTATTGTATGTTGAATCTCCTGATCAGAAAAAAACAAACCCAACAACAAATCAAACAAAAATACAACAATTAAAGAACTGTTTCTTTTCTCTCATACAGACGGTGGCAGCCCCAACCCTGGTGGGCAGCGGGGGCAATTCAGACTCATCGGGCCCCCACCATGTGTCCATACAGGGCCAGGGTCAGGCGGGTCAGAGTGTCATACTGGGTCAGTCCCAACAACTGACCCTGACCAACGCCCAAGGGCAACAAATAGTCATTCCCGCCAATAGTTTGACCAACCTTGGCCAGGCTACCACTATGCGAACCGGCGGAAACATCATACAGGTAGCTAGGCCTCAAACCATGGTCATAAACTCATAACTATTTGGATGTTGTCCTTCAAACAATGTCTGACCACCTCTCAAAGTATGGTAAAAATCACGGCAGTGTCGAGAATCTTGTGCGAAGCTTTGAAATTTTGATTACGAATCAGAACTAGCTGATATTTGTATTTGATTCAAAATTATTAATCTTCATTTGTTTAACTATGAGGAGGCTCAGTGGCTAAATGATTTTTTAATCCTGGAAATTGATACAAATAAATAAAAAATAAATTATTAAATGCAAATTTAATAAGGAAAGCCCACCTAGAGAAAAAGGTAATGTGTGGGAAGAAGAAAATGTCACCGTTGTCCATTGGATTCTTCCCACATTTTCCTCTTTCCATAGGTGGGCTTTCTTAATTAAATTTACTCTTATTAGCATATTAAAAAAAATTTTTTTTATTAATTTCCATTATTATAGAATCTATATATTTGAAAGATTAAAATTTTATTAAAAATTTGAAATAAAAAAAATTCTATATTCACATTTGACTGAATTTAATTTGTAAAATTCGAATATTAAAGTCAAACTTTTGAATAGTTAAACTTAGAATGGAAACTTATATCTATAGTTAAAAGATAATTAACAATATAGTCTTTACTTACATTTTATTTTGAAAAAATTAATCATAAAATATTTGATTCAAAACATTTCCATTATAGAATATTTTTTATAAAATAAACTCCATGATGTGAGCTCGCAAGTGAGTTATACTGACCGAGCAGCCGCCGCCATTAGTAATGATAATGCTAACATTTGCAGATATAGGGTGTCATGTGGCCAGCACAGCGAGCCCTTCGGTCATTAATTTCAGTTTTTTAGACCAGAGCTGCTACTTATTTATTCAAGTAGCTCTTCATTTGTTCTCACGAGGCTGAGATTGACCCCGTTCCAGACCCACAGCTTCACAGAAAAATTCTGAAAGTACCAGGGATCGAACCCGAAACCTCAGTTGTTAAACAAATTAATTTCCAAAATTTGTGGCTTTGGTGGGGTATTTGATTCAACCCTGAGTTCAAAGAAAGTGTGCTTGACTATGATACTATCTCAGTATACCCTCATCACGTCAAAATTCTTAGACCCTTCAACTTTTTTTTTTTTTAAAGCTTCCCAACCTGACAAACCTCCAGACCATTCCAGTCCAGAATATCCCCGGTCTGGGTAACGTTCAGCTGATACCGGCCAGCGCCTTATCGATAGGCACCCAAGTCCAGCTGGGTCTGTCTCCATCAGGAACTTCTGTTTCTCAGTCATCAGGAACACCCACTATCACCACCATGCCTCCTGGAGCTCAGATCATTGCCACGGGTCAGCACCTACAGCAGGTACATGCGCCAGCATCACAACATACGCAACGAAAAAACACTCATTTAGAAACATCATTTTGCACCATGTTTTACTAGCCACATATTTACATTATTGGGGTTTAATAAGGAAGTTAGTAATTTTAGAGGAAATGTGCTGACATATGTGTGGAGGGAGAGTGGGAAAACATGAAGGAAAAACCGGTCTCACAACACCCAACCTGGATTCGAATCTTGATTTCTCAGTCACTGATAGTCAAGTCTAATGCGAGAGTGTCTCATTAGAGCAGGCATGTTCAACCTTTCCCTAACTTAGGGTTGCATAAGTTCTTGGGGAATTGGCATGAGATTTATAATACCTACTGTCCAAATATAGTACATATGCACACACACATACACTTACACCCACACCATTCCATCCATACTCACATACATTACACACATAACATTTTACTCATGATTCTGGAAACTACATGGAAGTTAATGAACATTTATGTCAGCTACAGGAGCCTAATTTGTTGTTTATTTCTGTAATTTGAATAATTTAAATTTAAGCTGGCCGCACAGAAAGTACTCGAAAGCCACGAGCGGGCGGTGGGTTGGACTTGTCTGCATTAGACCATGTAGGCTCAGACAATAAATAGAAGAAAAAAAACACTTTTATTTCATTTCTGTATGTCCTCTCTAGACAGACGATGTTTTAAGTTTTTGGCAATATTCTTTTTTCATATAGGCTAAAGAATGATAGGAAATTTAGAAATTGTCTTACGAAGAGTGCATGAAGAAATGAAGAGAAAAGTTTATTTGTTTCATATCAAGGCCCAACCTGGGTTGGCTTCCTTCTCTGTTACTTACACTACAGTGTGTCGTCACTGTTTTAAGATATTTTCATTCAACTACGCATCTATTCATTTTATATAGCTCTTTCTCTCTTGTAAGAATATATATATTTTTTCCTCCTCACAAAATTCTATTATATTGAACACTTACTATAGTAACTATTGAAATATTAAAATGTTTTCTAGACACTTAAAAAAATAATTTAGAGATTATTTCATATCTTAAGTAAAGAGAAATCCCTGTGATTATTACCGATCCTATCAACAGGATCCTAATGAACCACTGAAATGGCAGGTGATAACGACGAGTAACCAGGTCAATAATGGGCAGTCTCAGACACAGAATATTTCGGGGTCCATGAACTCGACAACCAACAGCGACTCGGGCGACTCACCAGCCAAGGCAAGAGTGCGTAGGGTGGCGTGCTGCTGTCCAAACTGTATTGACGGCGAGAGGTACTGAACAGACTAGACATCATGTAGTTTCAGTTATGTTAACCATTCATGGCAGCGAGTGTAGTTTTTAAGTAGAATTCTCAAACCCAAACACTAAGCCGATTAACCGGGAAGTTAAATACAAGATTATACTCAAACCAGAAAATGTATCAGAGTGTTGTTTTATTTATCCTTCATTTGACATCAGCGAAATTTGGATCAGTTTAATACTTTTTGAGTTTAGAATTAATAATAATTTTACTATAATTTATTAAAATATGGTAGAATGGTTTCACTAGTTCTAATTCCACTTTCTTTAAAGGTATAATACAGAAAACTACAATTCGATACATTTGGTTTTAGCGGTATAATCTACCTAACTTGGGTACTCTCTGTGGTGTGAGAAAGGCTCTTAATGAATGTGAAAACTCTGTAGAAGTTAAAGGGAAGTGTGAGTCCATCAAAGTGTTGCTGTTGTCGTAGGAATGGGGACCGCAAGAGGCAGCACATTTGCCACATACCCGGCTGTAACAAGGTATATGGTAAAACCTCTCACCTTCGGGCTCACCTCAGGTGGCACACTGGAGAGAGGCCTTTCATCTGTAGTTGGCTCTTCTGCGGGAAAAGGTTTACTAGATCTGATGAGTTACAGGTGAATAAACATTTAATTTTGATTTTTAATCTTTCATTCCTTATTTACTATTTAGCCACAAAGTTAGTTTATTTTTTTATGCACCAAGTCTTACTTCCCTCCCGGGGGCTATCCACACATTTTACATTCGTTGTCTCGAGATGAAAAAGCTATGCAAATTTAAAGGGAATGCACCCACATTTGTGTGGAATGTTTAATGTATTCATTATAACATTTATACATAAAGTTAAGCATTAAATTAATGGTCTGGGGTGGGGTTGTTAAGCTTGTCCTATTTATTATATTAGGCTAAACCACCAATAAGCAATATCAGAACTTCTTAATACAATCTTGATTCCAAATTTGAAATAAAAAAACACATCTATTTTTATTAAATAGGAGCTTTCACTGCCACAGACAGGTTCTTAGGGTATGTTCTTCCTGCAACCTCGCTGCTGGCACATTGCTGAGCTGTGCACATGGATGTCTGATGGTGACAGAACAAAACTAGTTAGCTTTATTAAAGCATTTATCCAGTAGCAGCGCTGCTCACCTTGCTGCTATCCTTGCCGCAGTGATGATAAACTTATTTCTCTTTTGAGCATCGGCCATTGCCGGCCACCCCAAAACTTGCGCTGTGATTGGTCCCTTTAAGGTCGCTCTCCCTGCCCACTGTTAAACCTTACTACTCATACTACAGTTTCATAGTCAGACTTAGTAAGACTCAAGCGCGGCGCTGTATTAAATACAAAACAATACCTACCTAAACCAGAATGGAATGGGCCAATTTCCCATATTTGAGTTTAGGTATATGTCGTCTTATATTTAGTATAGCGTCTCATTTGAGACTTATTGAGGCCTCAGCATAAAAGTACCCTTTGTTTTATAATGTTTTATCTAAAAGAACTTGAACTCCAGCAATACCCAGATGAGTCCTTTCTTTGCCAATGAAGAATAACACTAAATCATATTGTAATCATTATAATTTAATGCTAACCCATCTCAAATCTTAATTGTACATTTGTTATTTTCAGAGGCACAGAAGAACACATACAGGAGAGAAAAGGTTTCAGTGTCCTGAATGTAGTAAAAAGTTTATGAGAAGCGATCACTTATCCAAACACATCAAAACTCATACAAAATTAAGGAATTCGGTAAGGCTATCTTATAATGGCATGTTTTATTTTTATGTCATATCTATACATTTTAATTTACAACAAATTTAACTTGATAAACAAATTGAAATTCCATAAGAGAAAATAAATCTCAAATATCAAAATTTAAATTGGTACAGTAAGTTTTCCAAGATTTCTCTATCATAACTTTATAGTTGCATTGACTTAATTTGATTTATTGTTTAGTAGAGAATGTTTCATTTAAGGATACAATTTGTTTGCTCCTACACCACACAGGATAGCGCCAAACTCCAAGTCAATATGATTTTACTAAATACATATATAAATATGCTTTTAACAAAAATTGTAACCCTTTAAAAGTCCTATTCTCTAATTTTTAAAAATCCATTCTCTTTATAACAAGTACAATCTAGTATCAATCTCAAATTTAACAAACTATAATTGACCTATAGCACACTTTTTAGCAGTGGCATCACTGAAGACAACATCTTGTTTAGTCTTACTACTACTTACTGAAGAAGATGCTTTAATAGTATCAAAATATTGAAGTGTGTAGATATGTGTTAGTGTGTTTACTTTTATTTGTGCAATATTATTTTCCTACTATTCTATCATCATCATTATTATTACTAGCATCGTGTCTTACTAACCGTTCGGGTTATACACACTTACGCTAATGTGTAATGGTAGGGTGATTGTGAGATGAAATGGAGGACCTAGAGTCTGTTCATGATAGGTTTTTACTTGGATGACAGTTCATAAATCATATGTTTAGGTTTTGGGTTGCCAACACTTGTAAAAGATCACTGTTTTGTTATAAATGTTAAGTTTTTTAATTACCTATTATATTTTACATTTAAAATAACGTAAACGTAAGCTTTCTCATACTATTTCATTACTTTTAATAATTTCTTTTTATCCAACTTGAAACAATATTTTAAACATAATTAAAAGTACTTATTCTTTGTTTTGAAACGTTATTGACTATGTGTAATATAGTGCATGCATCAATACCTTTTAATACAGGCATCATATTTACTTGGAAAAGAGAAAATACTTGTCTTTATATATATATATGAAATAATATAAAATAATCATTATATATATATAATGATTATTTTATATTATTTCAAAGTATTTAACTGAATAAAATATTTTTATCCAATGTGTGGGTGCATCATTGTGAATAACTTGTTTCCATCATGTTCAACCACATGGTTTAAATTCGTCGGTCGCCATTTTGAAGCTATTTTCTCTATACCTTTTGTGGAAGTGCTGTGAATAATATTTTTTTAAAGTGGAATAAAACGATAAATAAGCTTTGTGTCCGACTTCAAATAAATATATAAATAATATTGGCCAGAATTACTGTGGTTAACTATCACATTCATATAATACCATCTGTTTTCATTACAGTGATTCAAAGTGATAGATGTCAGCTGTTGGCGTAGGGATATATTAGGGACTATTTCTAGTAACTTTTTGAGCTGTCATCCAAGTAAACTTAGGTCATGAATGAAGTATACAGTTTAACGTGGGATCCGAATCACGGTGGAGACCTGGCATTCCACACATTCACAAGTTTTGATTAATACACGTCTTGTCAGAGGTGAAGGAAGGGTTTGGCAATAGTAAATCTGTGCCGGGACCAAGGATTGAACCCCGGCCCCCAGCATAGAAGTTAGACGCCTTACCCCTAGAGCACCAGGTCACCTACTGTTCTATCATTCTAATTAATTCATTAATTAGGTTAGCACCACATCTTACTACCCATTCAGGTTATACTCTTAATACTAATTACGCTAATGGGTTAGAATTTGGGAAGGTTGAATTTAGAGGAAGTGAACCCGCATTTGCGGGGAGGGCCAGTGGAAAACCATTTAGGAAAAACCACCCCCAGTTCACCCAACCAATATTAGAATCTTGATCTCCTCGTCTAGCTGCAGTCTAGCTCAAAACCATACCAGTGGGTGTAATTAATATTTTTATAAAAAATTATAACTAAAGGATTAATTTTGGAAATACTCTTTTTTAATATTAAAAAAAATCTATACATTCTGTGATTTACTTCCTGAGGAAGATGTAACGAAAGCATTGAAATACTGAAGTGCTTATTAATATGAATGAAATAAAGTGCATTAAACAAAATATAAAATAAATAAAATTATGGAAATGTAGAAAAAATAAAGCACAAGTAAAATTAAAAACACTTATATATACTTACACACATCTCATTATTTTGATGCGCTTATTGAATCTTCCTCAGTAAAAAGTAGTGGTGGTGGTGGTGGTGGTGGTGGTGGTAGTAGTAGTGGTAGTAGTAGTGGTAGTAGTAGTCGTCGTAGTAGTGGTGGTAGTAGTAGTGGTAGTAGTAGTGGTAGTAGTANAGTGGTGGTGGTGGTGGTGGTGGTGGTGGTGGTGGTGGTGGTGGTGGTGGTGGTGGAGGTAAACAGGAAGCTAGCTCCAGTGATACCAACTTGGTTGTGCAGTATGAGAACTTCTCTGGTGGATTTGAAATTATCTGGAGGTTCATTGATTATTCTGTGGATAGCGGGTGCTGCTGGTGTTGAAATCAGGCCTAGTTAATGAATATTTAGGTTGAATGGTTTTCTAGACTTAGTGATTCATTGATGTACCAGTTCCCTTCTTCTTAGTTAAGACATATTACATTGTGTTCTCGTTAAATGATTTTAAAACTTTGACAATGTAGCAGTCTTCAAAGTAAAGGTTTGTGTTTAGGAATGGGCTGAAATTGGTTTTTCAGGGTTTCAAATTTTGGTGTCATGGCGGTGTTTGTTCCAACGTTTACGGAGAGTTTCAATGGTGAGGCCAATATATTGTTGGCACTCTAGTTAATAAATTAGGTTGCTGGACTCACAGGTGTGACTGCCTTTGATGGGATGGATGGAGTTGGTTATGTTGCTAGAAAAAATAGCTGCTGGATGATGTATTTGGTATGTTTTTGAAAGCTGAAAGCCTGGTTGTGGTAGGATGAAAGCTGTGTAGCTCTCAGTTTTGACATTTAGGGTGTACCAGAAGATTTTTGAGTGATGGAGGCTGCTTATACACAATTACTGGTGGTTTCTTGAGAAAGTTATTGGCTCTACTGGATGCTCTCAATATGTGAGAACCTGACGCTAATATTTTGTTGAACTTTTGTAGACCTGGGTAGTACTTATTTACTTGAGGTATAGTGTCTGGTTTTTCAGGTTTGGATGATTGTAGAGTTTCAGCTAGTCGAAGTAGGTTAGTAACAAAACTTTTAGGGTCTCCTCTCTCTGTAAAAGTTTCTTCACGATTTTCAAGGTGATTTTGAAGACTTTCTTGATTGAAGGAGATGTGTGGTGACCACGCATGGTAAGACTGTATGGAATATGCTTGGGTGGCAACTATCGACATGTAGATATTGTTGCCTATTTGTGGGTTTTAGATGTGGCAAAGTTTTGATGTGGCTATCTAATAACCTTATGTCCATATCAATAAATGTAATTGAATTGATAAGAGGTAGAGTTCAAATCTAAAAAGGAGTTGAGGTCATTTAAAAATAGAGCTAGATATTCTTGGCCAGCTGTCCTTTCATAACTATCTCATCAATGAAGCAGAATCAGCAGATTGGTTTGTTGATTGATCTAAGCTATATTTGGATTTGAAATTTTGAATTTATTTTAGATTTTCAAAGCTTAGCTTAGCCTAGCCTTAGTCTAAACACAAACTAAAAGCAAAAGAGAACAATCACACATAGCACATATTAGCACAATCTCTATTAATCCCTTCCCAGGAACTGTAAAATGCTACCAATTATGTGTTTTCTTCAAAGTATACTATTTTAAACCTTTTAGGGTTGCACAACTTACTAACCTCTCTTAAAGTAGATGTTTTTGAAGAGGTTAGATTTACTTGTCATGAACAAATAATATACTCTTTTAGTTAATTCAGGCTGCACTGTTTTTCCAGTTTGTAGTGACGTAGAATATGAAATTACCTATTTCAGAATTTAAAAAAAAGTGTTTAAATGTAACTTGTTTTTAAGTAGTTTTTTTTGGTGTGTGTTTTATTAATACTTTCAATTGCATGAAATTGTGTGTAGTTTTTTTCAAAGAAATTCAAGTATCTTTATATTTTTTATAACAAAAATCTCTTTTGGCCAAAATAAATAAAATATTGCTGCAGTAAAAAATCTATTCTAATTTTTATAAGTAATGATCTCAACAGTTTTTGCATATCTGTTATGGTCGTCACGGATTTTTGACTAGCACTTTCTTTAAAAAGCTTCTGTTAAAATGCCACTATGACCATGAGAGATTTCAAATACTGTTGAGATTATTCAACCTCCTCCTCCTCCACATTTTCAAGGTTTATCTTGAACATAGGCCTCTTCATTTACTTCTGTCCTCCCACCACTTTTCTTCCTCCAAGCGGCCCAATACACTCCTCTCCACACTCCTCTGCACTCACTTCAGCCACCTGTACCTGGGTCTTCCTCTTGCTCAAACTCCTCCCCTCTTCCATCCTCTTCACATGTCCATACCAACTCAATCTCGCCATCTCTATCCTATCCTGTAGTAGGTCTTTCTACTCTCTCCCTCTCTCATCCTTTCATTCCTCAGCCTGTCCATTCTTGTCACTTCTAGCCTGTATCCTGCTCTTATCCCTTTCCTTTATTACCCGAGTTTCTGACGCATACTGCAATATTGGGACATAGCACGCCCTGTACTTCACTCCTTTGCACTTCTACGCCACAGACAAGGCTTCTGACACTATTTTAAAAAGCCTATGCTTGCACCCTTCTTTCCCCAACTTACCTCTCATTTCTTCCTCACTCCTGGCTCCGTGTCTCCCCACATTATCAGATCATCTGCAAACACCATTATTTTCATGTTTCCTCTCCCTACCACCTTTCTCATCATTATATCCATTACTACCACGAACAAAACAATGGTGAGAGCGCGCTTCCTTGTTTCAAGACATTCTCCTCAACTTACATTCTGAGATTATTATGTGTAGAAATTAAAATAAATGTTTTTACTGAAGTGATTTTTTATTCATTAAGTCCTTTATCCTTAAAATGGTTTTGCATAAACACTGCAAAAATACTGAATTTAACTTACTTTCCATTCTTTACCATTCAACACTATAATGTTTCTAATGTTGTTTCCATAGCCTGTTGCATTTGTGTTTTCATACCACAATAGCAAAGAATAGGTAGCTTACTCTTTATTGAGTTTTTCAAAATATTACCGCCCAAATATTCTCATCATTTGTGTTCCATTTTGGCAACTCATCAGTACTGTTTGTTACATCACCATAAGAACAACCTTATATGACCATTCAAAAAGTTAGAACACCTACTTTGTTTTTTTCATATACCCGTTGTGAGCATAATAAATAAATAAATACATTTATATTGGTTACTAACTCATTTTTAATGTATAATAAGACAGTGTAGAAACACTGTACAATAATGTAAAGTAAGTGATAGTGAAGGAAGCCGACCTGAAAGGATAGTTAGGTTAGGCCTAGACAGAAAAACACGCTTCTCTCTTCATTTCTTCTATTCTTAAACTATTGCACTATATTACACTTCACACATTGTTTTGAATTTTCAGAAATGTTCCGACCTAACATAACATAACCTAACCTAACTACCCTAACTATCCTTTCAGGTTTGCTTCCTTCACTATTAATTACTTTACACTATTGTACAATATTTCTACACTGTCTTACTATACATTTCCAAGCCATTAGGCACTAATTCATTTTATTAACTCATTTTTAAACCAACTTTAAGCTATTTATTAATGTAATCTATATTACTGACCTTTTTCTATACATTAATTTAATCACTATACTATATGTTTGATAGGACAGCTAGAAAAAGATTTCTTTATTTTTACATTCATTACTGTTTCCAGCCTGAGGCCTGGGTCAGTTTTTTATTCGAGCCATATATTTTTCCACTACTTGCTGGCTAGGCCTGTCGTAGCTTCATACTTATAATCTATCTTAACCCTTTGTTGGTTGAGGGGTGAGCACAGCGCTCACTACTTTTTTTATTTGTCTGGCATTTGCGATGAAACAGCGTAGGAACAATGAATCCCAGTATAGCTTCCTGTTGGAATATTTAGAGTGGGGGCATGGTTAAGAAAATATGACCCGAGACCTTCAGTCTCACACTTGACCGATAGTGTTATTATTTAATCTTAAAATCTTACAATAGTATATTTTTATTTTTTATTATTTACGGTGATTTTTTTATTGAAAATAGATCAGGAAGGTCAAATTAATCATTGGCTGTTAGATGACGCGGACGAAGACCTCAATATTTCACTTTATGAAGATGACTCCGAAAATTCAGACGTAGAGCAACCAGCCAACAATGAACATGACAATAATTCTAAAAGTGTCTGGGGATGAAATAGATCAAGATCAACCCGAAAGTTCCGGGCCGCATTAGGCTGGGCGTGATAATGTCACTTTGTGGAACGTTCATCCCCTTCCTCCCAGCAGACGCTGGAGACAATTAAACATAGTCATACATACTTCTGGAGTTTAGAGAACTGCTCAACATGCTAAAACTTTTTATGAATCTTGGTGTCTTTTTTTTTCCAGATAATGTGTTATAAGACATAGTATTTTACACAAATGATCATCTATGTAAAGTAAGAACTAACTATACGTGAGAAAGTGATGTTGTGGACAGCAACATTAATGATATTAAGGCTCTGATGGGTATGTTATACTTGGCTGGGAAAATGAAATCACCTCATCGTATTGTAAAAGATGTATGTGTGAATGATCCGACAAGCCCTGAAATTTTTTGTCTTTTGATGTCGTACAGAAGATTTTATTTGTTACTAAGGGCTCTTCGTTTTGATAAAGCCGAAATAAGAGCCGCAAGAAAAGCCATTGATAAATTAGCTCCTATCAGGGAATTATTCGAGAGTTTCGTTCAGCGCTGTCAAGACTATTATTCAGTTGGAGAATATGTCACATTTGATGAGATGTTGGAGTCATTTCGTGGGAGGTGTAGTTTTAGGCAGTACATGCCTAAAAATCCGGTAAAATATGGGCTCAAGATATTTTCAATGGTAGATTCGCACACTGAAAATGGAGGTATATGTTGGTATTCAACCAAATGGTCCATTTGTCTCTTATAATAAACCAACTAGTGTTGTAAAAAGGTTGATAGAACCAATTAGATTCAGTGGACGTAACATAACATTATCTAACTGGTTCACTTCGGTCGGTCTTGGGAATGAATTTGTTAGACAACAAAATCTAATCGTGGTGGGTACAATAAGAAAAAATAAAGGAGAAATTCCACCTGAAGTTGTGAACTCTCGAAGAAGACTAGAAAATTCAAATTTGTTTGCTTTTGGTGAAGATGCTTTATTAGTGTCTTATGTATCAAAGAGGTACAGAAATTTAATACTAATTTCAGCGATGCATGATTCCGATAACATCGATGAAACTACAGGTGACTTGAGGAAACCAAGTGCTATTATTACCTTCTACAACCATACAAACGGTGGTGTAGACGTAATAAATAAGTTAAAAGCCCAATATACTGTGGCAAGGGTCTGTTACAGATGGCCTCTTCGAATATTTTTCACTTTGCTTGATGTCGGTGCAATCAACGCCCAAATCATTTTCCGAAGCAACACGAGAGAAAATATTTCTTGAAGGAAGTTCCTGAAAACTTTAGGCTTAGATCTAGTCAACAAGTAGTAGGCCAAGGAACGGTCAAGTGTGGTTACTGTCCAAAAAAGAAGAATTGTAAGACAACATCTAGATGTGATAATTGCCAGTACCCTATCAGAGGCGAGCATACAATCACTATTTGCCAGAACAGCCATGGAAATGCAGATGTAGACTCTTGAGGATAGTGACTAAAAATTAGAGTAAACAAAGCTCAGTGCTTCACGTTGGAAAACTATTAGGATTCATAAACACTTTTATCATAATCAATAAGTTTCAATATTTGTTCTTTTTTAGTTAAATTTAGTTTCTCCTTGAATATGAATTTTATAATTTATTCTAAGTAGAATAGTTTAATATGTTCTAAAAATGCTAGTACGTGAACTTTAAAGTGTAGTACCTTATAATAATTTTGTATAAGATGATAATTATTACCAAGTTTGTGATTTTCTACACTAAGTGAGTTTTTTTGATATATATCTTTGTAATTTTTTTTGTGATCGTTAATTTTTTTTAAAAAAGATTATAAATGAAAACATCTCAATCAAAAAAGTACAAAACGTAATTAAAAAGGATACAAGAATTCTGAAATTATATAAATATAACAAGTATAGGACGTTCACAGATTGACAGTGAGCACAATGCTCACCCTCGACCAACGGCGTTACGAGATGAGGCTCGACCAACGGCGTTACGAGATGAGGCTCGACCAACGGAGGGTTAAGACTAGGACAGGCACAACATCTAGTCCCCAGCCATTAATTTATCAATTTGAAAGGGCAAACCCATATTTTCATCAACAATAAATTTTCAACCATGCCGGGAATCGAATCCGGGACCCTTTGCTCAGTAAGCAGACACACTACCAACTGATCTAAGGTGTCAGACTAGCAAAGGTTCTTTATTTCAAACATTGGCTGGAAATCAATAATATCAACCTATTCGAAAATAATTATTATTTGCCAAAAGTGACAATAGCTCATAATTTGATCTTGAGATCACATGGTTTGGCGAAGGGATACATGAGAGTAGATCTAATAACTTATACTAGCTGTCAGTTACATACACTCCTACCGTATATGGGGTATATTAATGCTCTAACAGCATTCAATGCCTCTTTTGGTTATTTTTAAAATAGCTCTTTTTCCCCATTGTAATAATTGTACCACTCGCTATGTTGGGCAGGCAGTATTATCTAGCTACCCTCTTACGGGGAGGTCAGGATTTGAGCCTTGGCTGGATGTATGAAGTTTTTTCCCTAAATGGTTTTTCACACTCTCTTCACACATATGAAAGTACATTTCCTTTAAATATTACCTTCCTCATTCCTATTCCATTAGCATAGTTAATATATCATGTATATGTGGAATGCCTGAATAAGTATAAAAAAAATCAGAATTATTTGTGTGATATCTAATAAAGATTCCTTTGCTCTACATTAACTGTCCTTTACATGAGTCGTAGAGCGCTCTAGATAAATAGCATGACAAATTTAGTTGCTATCTTACTGCCTGCTTCTTTGTAAGAACTGTTGTAAATCAATGATAATTTAGTGATTTTACTTTTGTTTGTGCTTCATATTTCTATGATTCTATCATCTTTATTTAATGATATGATATGCTGAATTCTCTTTATTTAATATATATTGTGTCTAGAAGTAAGAAATAAACTAAGAAATACAGTAGTGTTTTGAGTGGTGTTGGAATTTTGAGTAAATTTGGTTTGAAATAGAAATATAGCCATTTATTGAGTAGAACATACGGAAGAGGCACAATACCTAAACTTATCACTAGCATTTGTAAAATACATTACTTTTTTTATGCTTATAACACTTCAAGAAAAATTAAATAAGTTTTAATAAAGCAAAAAAAAAACAAAAAACTTATTTACTTTAGCAAACAAATTTCAATAAGTCCACATAAGTGTAGATAACAATTAGTTAATTTTTTGATGTACATTTTAAATATAACCGGAAGAATTTATAAGTAAGAGGGATAAAAACAAATAAAAGGAACAAACACTATTTGCCTTTACAATGAAGAGAAGAACAGATTTATCACTTTACATTGCTGTCACTGGTCAAAGAAGTAATGGCCCCCTCTTACAGTCAAGGAATTGGACAATAACGATCAATTTTCTTCAAGAGATAGCTAATACCGCTTTGTCTAGAGGTAGCAAAGTGTAAACTGTATTTAGCTTTTCACTGTAAAAACATGTTGTGTTCATTTATTTTATTTATTTCTATCCCTCTTTACAGTACCTTCGCTACTTGATATTAAAAAATAATTAAATAAAAGAAAACAAGTAGTTTGTCAGCTTACACATTTTAAGAAAATAAGATATTTGAATATTTTTTAATCAGTTAGAAATAATAAATTTAAAAATATTTAACAATAGGAGGTCAAAAGCTAAAATATAATATAAGTAAATTGATAAAAAAAAAAGTAAAGCTAAACTAATGAGTGAAAAGTGGGTTAAAAAAGCCAATCTAAATAAAGATTAAAAAATGTAGGTATAATCCAATACACAGTAATCTTCTTCCTTTGTCCTATCTTCTTTAATAGAAACATTTGATAAACAGTTTCAAAACACACATTTAATTAATGTTTTGGACTTTCATTACACTAAAGTATTTGCATAACTATGAAAAACTTTACAAGAAACAGCTCCCATTAATCTGAGTGACAAAGTTTTTTTTAATAATTACTGTGGGCCACGACTGTGAAGCATGATTGTCGGGTCAATGTGATCTAGAACACTCCTAAGAGATTTTGATTCAAATTCACGTGTGGTCAAAGATCTAATATTCATGTGGTTTTTATTTTGTTACATTTTTACCAACTCTAGCTCTGACTTCACCCAAAATTGACTCCGACTCCACAGCTCTGTTATAAATAGAGATGAGTTGAATCTACTATTTTACAGATACACATCCTCATTTTACCTTTGAATCTCATAAAAAAATTAAAAACAAAAGTAGAAAATAGAACTAGTAAATAAATGTTAATTTTTATTTGTTTTAAAAACCTTAAATTGCATTCCCTATAATATTTAAACATTCATTTAAATTAATGGACTGATTGTTAAGGTTGTCCTATAATTATGCTGGGGATAAACCTAGCGACGGACCCAGAGGGCTAGAGGTGCGCGCGCCCCTTCAAGATTTTTTTAAAAGTCAGTATTAACAATAATAATTAAAAATTAAACCAATTAAATCTATGTTATAATCAGTACTAGCTGTATTGTCACATATTATTTAACTAGCTAGTTGCTTTGCCTGTCAAGCACTGTCAATAATCGATTTAAAATTTCTAACATTTAATTTAATCAACAAAAATGAACCAAAAACATAAATAAACGGTTAACTTGTATAGTTTCTTTTATCTTTAAATTTTCTACTTAGTTTTTAAATTGCTCCTAAATTTTGAAAGATTTTTTCGTCAGAATTTCTTGAGGGGGAACCTCTCGGCATGGTCTCGTGAGAGCGCTCACCCCTCCACCCTCACAAAAATCCTGCCCACCCCCTCACGAAAATCCTGGATCCACCCCTGGCATCCATAAATATTTGATGGGTTCGAGAATTCGAGCATCCCATCCCTACTTATAAATTATGTTTTCTAAATAGTAGGATTTTTAGTTACATCTAGTACTTAAATAACTTTCCCACTTAAAAATTCACATTTTATTTGTATGGTAAGACAATTTTTAACTCATTTGAATTTGGGTAAGTCTCATAAATGGCAATTTTTAAGAAATTAATATTGTAAGGAACTTGAATTACATTCTCCAAATATTGCAATCAAACTAGGTGTTATGTTAAAAGCAATTTTTTGTAGGGTTATTTCGAGAGCGTGTCCAGCATAAGAGAACCCTGGATGAACGATGGCCTGTATAAAATTCAAATACCACAGGTAGATATGTGTCCATTTTATTTTGGTAGTTCATATCGAGTCTTTTTTTTTAAAGTTGTATTTAAAATGAAAGTCAAACCAACACCTACAATCACTGCTGTAATTTCTCAAGGTATGCATGTATACATGAGGGGAGAAAGCCAGCTTGATTTAAGGTGGGGAAGTAGGGAACGCGATAAAAGTGAAGTGTTTTTACAGTTTTTATAGCAAAACTTATTTTTCGTCAAAAGAAATCAACTATTGCTTTAGTAGAAACATAGAGTTTAATTTTCTTCACATGCTAACCTCAACAGTTCTTGAATATCTGTCAAGGATGTCTTGGAATTTAATGACACCTTTTTCTCTTCATTAAAAAAGTTACTCATCTAATGTCGCTATGCTCATGACTCATGACAGATATTCAACAACTGTTGATATGTGAAGAAAATTAAATTCTTTGTTTCTACTGGAGCAATATTTAATTTATTTTGTCCAAAAAAATGTTTTACTATAAAACCTGCAAAGCACTGGCCTTTTCTCACATCTCCTATTTCCCCACCTTAAGCTTATGTTTTCTTCCAAACATAGGTGTGTGCACAGGTCTGGGATATGGGACCCTTAACTGCTAGTGTGATATTTCTTCAAAAATATAAAAAAAAATCCACATATTAGGACTGTCAAGTTCATTTGTGGATAAAAAAAAAAGACCCAATATTATGTCCGATCCCGTCCAAACATTATGTTTGCGCATGCCTATGCTGCCAAATACACTTTAATTTATGTTATGTTTGTTAAGACTAAGCTGGCTGTTTTGAAATGCTTTGTACTTTCCAGTCTAGTTTTAATGTTATTGAATAGAAGGTTGATAATACATTAATTGTTAGCATGGTCTTGCAAAATCTGAACCTGAAATTGTCAAGGGTGTTTGGATTATCAAGGGATGGTAAAAGACAATGTACAAAAACATTATTTAATAAAATATATATATTTATATATTATTCCTAAATCAATTTTGATATGTTTTATTAATTTGGCCTTGAAACACAGTACAGTATCTTTGCGGAGTTTTTCTTTACATCAAAAGTGGTAGACCTACCAACACAATAATCCATAGCTTGTTTTATTAATGTTTGTGCTATTATAAAGTCAATTTTACATTTCTGTTTTAAGCTTAACATTCTATGTTTTCTTTTGTTTGACAACATTGTGTGATAAATTTATGTAAAAAAACTCTAGTGCACTAACAAGACAAAATGTCAACAGCCGGCTGTCACTGTAAGATAAAGAAAATACATCATTGTACCTTGACTAGGGTTGGAAAGAACTAAACTAGGAGTTGGCTCAGATTACTAGGCCCTCTGGACCAGTGCAGGCTTCGATTAACAAGACCATGCTGTGGTTGAATTATATATACAGTGAAATCTCCCTTGACAAACACTTATGAATAGATAATTCCTTATAGCGGACACAAGTTTCCTCTGCAAAATAATATGGACTCTTATGGTGAAACAACTTTCCAATAACGGACTTTCTCAAAAACATACACAGACGCGGCTCGAGACACGTGTTAATGTATACAAATCTCCAAACAGTGGTGAACAATTGAAAATAACGGTCCATATATTACTGCAGGAATGTCAGGAATTCATTCTCTCATTAGACTAGACTTCCGATGGATGACAGGGAAATTGATGTTCAAATCCTGGTCGGGTGTACTGAGAATGTTTTTTCTTAAATGGTTTTCCACTCTCACTCCATACAAATGTTGGTACTCTTCCTCTAAACTCAACCTTCCTGATCCCTAACTCATTAACGTAATTAGTACAAACGCGTATAGCCTGAACAGGTAGTAAGAAGCGGTGCTAAAAAGAATGTCGGGAATGCCATTGTCTCATGTGAAATGTGAGCAGTCCTGCTTTCCCTCTCTAGTGAAAGTTTATAAAATAGCCTACGTAATAATTACCTTGGTGCTTCAAGGTTGTATCTTCCGCCTCTTAAGAGCCATCACCGGGGGTTGTTTCAGTAAAGTCTGTTCATGATAGGTTTTTACCTGGATGACAGTTCAAAAATCATGTGTTTATATTTTGGGTTGCCAACACTTGTAAAAGATCACTGTTTTGTTATAAATGTTAAGTTTTTTAGTTTAATGTTATGTTTTACATTTAAAATAACGTAAACAAGTTTTCTTACACTGTTTCATAACTTTTAATAATTTCTTTTTACCCAATCCGAAACAATATTTTAAACATAATTAAAAGTACTTATTCTCAGTTTTGGAATGTTATCAATGATGTGTAATATAGTGCATACATTAATACTTTTTAATAGAGGTATCATATTTACTTGGAAAAAAGAAAATACTTGTCATTTTTTTATATATATAGTCAATTATTTTATGATTAATTATCATATTTCATAATATTTAACCGAATAAAATATGTTTATCCACTGCATTGATGTTCCTGCCACGTTCAATCACATGGTTTAAATTTGTCGGTCTCCATTTTGAAGCTATGTTCGTTATACCTTTTGTGAAAGTGATGTGAATAGTAATTTTTTAAAGTGGAATAAAACGATAAATAACCTTTATGTCTGACCCCAAATAAATATATAAATACTATTGGCCTAAATTACTGTGTTTAACTATCAAATTCATACATTACCAAACTTTTTCATTACAGTTATCCAAAGTGACAGATGTCAGCTGTTGGCGTAGGGATATATTAGGGATTATTTCTAGTAACTTTTTGAGCTGTCATCCAAGTAAACTAAGGTCGTGAATGTATTATAGTTTAGTCTGTGCTCGGGCACACATATTCAGTACAGAAGACTGTTCAGATTTAATTTCATTTGCCTATCATTCTCAATGTTCTGTGTATAATGTAATATGTACAGTAAGCTACATAAATATTTATTAATTAGTCATTTGGTTTATATCGATTAAACATTATTCAAATGATATAATTTTTAAAACCTTAACAATTATTTTTCCAAATAATACACACTTCTTAAAAATAAAAATTTTCTTTGATTCCGGAATGTGTCCGCTATTAAGAGATTTCACTGCATATATTAGCCTACAATAAATTTATATTGATGCTTTTACACTGTTTGGTTAAACTACGCCAAATATGAATCTTATATTTTAATATAGTTTTTGTACAACAATTTTTGATCACCAGGGTATTTGTTACACTGTGTAAGTGACCATTAGAGGTCATTAACTAACAACACTTTTGTCACGAATTAATGCTTATAATAGAAGCATTAGTCTGGGTTGCCACACACTTTTAAAACTGGGAGTAATGGGAAATCACAAGGAATTTAATAGAAGATTCCTGGAAAAATGGGAATCCCTTCCAGGGAACACAGGAAAGTTGGTAATAAGAAAATAGTGGCAACCCTGGTTAGTGTTTAGTTCAAATTGTTTTTGGGCTCGCGCACATAATGGTTTTTTAAAAAAGCACACTATATTTTATTTTAAGAAAACAGATTTTAATCTTTCTCTGCCTGATCAGTTTTTAAGAAACATGCATATTTGTCCTCTAGGGTTGTTTGTATAGGGCTTTAACCAAGGTTTTTTACCCACCTCAGTGGTGTAGTTAGCTAATGCGCTAGTTTCGTGCTAAACTAGACTGCCGAGTACAGGGAGATCGAGGTTCCAACCTCAGTCAGGTGAACTGGGGGTGGTTTTCCCTAAATGGTTCTCCATTCTCCCTCCACGCAAATGCGTATTCATTTCCTCTAAATTCAACCTTCCCAATTCCTAAATCATTAGCATAATTGGTACTTGGGCGTGTAATCCGAACGGGTAGTATAATGTGGTGCTAAAAAACAAAACATACTACGGTTTGATCCTCTGCCTCTCAGTTACCTACTATCTATGACACAAATAATGGGATCTTCTATGGTTTAAAAGGCTTAACTTGCTATACATTTGATTTGTATACTTAAACTCTACATAAATACCTTTTGTTTTAAAAAACCTCCATGGCGTCAGCTTGCAAGTGAGCTAGTTCGACCGGCCGGCAGCCATATGTTGGCAAAGAGACTGCCCATATTTGCAGGTAGAGGATGTCATGTGGTCAGCACAACAAACCCTCCGGCCATTAATCTCACTTTTATAGACCAGAGCCGTTACTTTTTCATTCACTTAGCTCCTCATTTGTCCTCACAAGGCGAACTAAGTTTGACTCTGTTCCAGATACACTGCTTCACAGAAAAATCTAGAAGCGCCGGTGATAGTAACCAACGTTTTAACATTTTTGTTATTGTTTTATTACGAGAAAAAAAAAAATTTGTTTGTTTGTATATTTATCAACTTTCAACATAAAAATATATAGTTTACAAAATGTTAAAATCGTTTGTCTATTAATACAGTACATACTAATTAAATTATAATAAATTTTTGGCATCTGAACATTAATTTATTAATATATTATGTACACTTCTTTTACCCTGAAAGGGGAAAAACTTACCTTAACAGGTTAGACTACATTATAGCTTATAAGATAGGAGGGCCATACTGTTGTTTGTTAAAGTAAGTGCTACCTTTCAGAGTAAATGCAGTGTGCATAGTAACCTATAATTTTAAAAGACACACATCAGCGTTCACTAAAATAAATAGTGCTTTTATTCTAAAGAAATGTATTCAAGATGGAATCGGGAATTAATAAGTTAAAATAGAAAGAAATTTCATTAAAATATTGGAAAGTCTATTTCTTCAATTGACATTTGAAAATAATTAATTCGAATTTCAATTAATTGGTATCAGTGTAGCTCCCATAGTTGAAAAAGAACACATTTTGTTAAGTTTAGTACGGTACAAACAGTTCTTATAATAGACATAATACAGAAACACGCCGTTTATTTCACTCAGCCAATATTGCAGTCCACTATTGGGATAGGATGTAATAACTCGTACATAAGATCCAAATTCACTTTCTCTTGGTAATATTTCTACATAATTTTTTTGAAATAAGGGGTGGAAAGGAATGTGTGCCTGAATTTTATATTGTAATATATATATTAGACTTTAATCACAGTCTTATAATAAAGCTGATAACTAGGCTTTTGAAATCTAATGGCTCTACTTTAAGATCCTTTATGATACATTCATAATTAAAAGTTTGGAATAGGCTTACATATAAATCACAAAAGCATGGAAATCAAACGTGAACAAAATGTATTTATTTTTGTAGGGGTATGGGAGTACTCTAAAACTTGAGTTCAAGTTCAAGTTGTTGCATTAAAAAGATACAAAGTTTTCCAAAATTATAAAATTTTGTCTACCAAAAATTTGTGAGTTTCATTAATTTTACTTTAAAGCAACATACCTCTAATTTCTCCTTTGTTTTAGTTAGAAAATAATTATAGCTTTTATACAGCTATAATCAATTTAAAAAAAAGAAGCAATATTCTTGTTTTCATTCAAACGTCTGCTCAAAGTGTGAAATGCTTTTCAAACCCTCCTAATATTTGAAAGTTTTTCCTGTGAAGAATAATGTGTGTAAAAAAATCTTCAAACCATTAATTCACTGGTTTCCAGCCCCATTCGGGGTCGTGGCATGTTTCCAGTGGGGTCTCAATGCTTGTTGAGGTTATAGCTTTATGTTTACTTTTACAAGTTCTAATAATGATTATAGAAAAGTACAAAATTCAATTAAAACTGTAAGTGGCTAAAATGATAGATACTGTTAAGTTACTGTTTAAGTTATTTTTGTTGATCAAACTCTTGACAGCTGTCTTAGTTTGTTGTAGCAGTTTTGTGTTTAGGCGAGTGGTTGTGCTACTATCATAGCTCCCAAAATACCCATTGGACTAGTTTATTCTCTTTCTAGACATCGTAGTTGCATTCGTTTATAATCAATATACAAGCAATTTATAATAACTAAATCAAGCACAAGGACTTAACATCATGCTAGTTTGATTTATCAGTGATTAGGTCAGGATTAAAATTACAACCTAGGTGATACTGCGGGTGATTTTTCATAAAAATTTCACAACTCTTCCTCCACACAAATAAAGGCAAATTTAAAAATTAGGATATGACCGTTTGTGGGTTATTAAAGGGTCGCGATGGTCTCCGATAAACATTGAGGTCAAACTCTGCAAAAGGTTTGAAACCACTGCATTAATTAGATACAAAGTTGTATAGATCACACACATAACATCAAATTAAAATTTTCTTTTTGACACCAAATCAAAAGTTCTAAAGAAAATATATTACCTTATATAAACAAATATTATTCCCGATCCTGTATGGATTCTTAGTGTTTTTTTTTTAGAATTCTCACCTCAGAACAGAAAAAAAAAATAAATTGACACACGTTCCTAATTTTTAGCCTTTTGCATATTTTTAAAGAAGTCTTGTTATTTTATCAACATAAGGGCGAATTGCAATACTTTCACAGCATTAGCCCATTTGCTAAGAATCTTCNCACCTCAGAACAGAAAAAAAAAAAAAATTGACACACGTTCCTAATTTTTAGCCTTTTGCATATTTTTAAAGAAGTCTTGTTATTTTATCAACATAAGGGCGAATTGCAATACTTTCACAGCATTAGCCAATTTGCTAAGAATCTTCTGTTTGAGAAATCACGTCCCATTTACATGTGACCTTTAGCCTTCAATGTATAGTCCTCTTCTTTATAAATTATTCCAAATAATTTATTCAATGTAAATTCCTCAAACTCCCTATGTGGAAAATAAAGATTCAGCAAAGCTTAGCCATTTCAGTTACTTCTCTGCCACGCGTTTGAGTTTGTCACATGACTTTCCCCACATCCTCCGCCACGTTATCCTTGGCCTGCCCTAATAGAAGTATTAAATACGAATTATATAGTTTTAAAAATAACTCTTCAAAGTTCTATATTTATTTTTTCTTTAAAAAAAATCAAATTACTCTTTGAATTTAGCACTAAATATATTTTATGACGCTACATTATTCTTACTGATATTAACAAAATACTCATATTTGGGGGAGAAGAAAATCTAACAGATCTTTAAAACATGTGTTATTTGGCTATGCAGCAGCAATCTGACAGTGACGAGACGATAACAGAAACAGATGACGTAGAAGTAATAGGCGTTCCTTGAAGCAGGTAGCACAAAAGCACTACCGTCGTACTGGGCGAAGGAAGGGAGACCTGCCAGGTACACCGATTAACACAAATGGGGGTGGTGACTAACTGGTTTTGCATAATATTTTTTTGTTTGTTTCCAGGGTGTCCAAAAGTTTGGATAACAAATGGCTTAGTCAATAACTGTAATTAAATACTCTGAAAAATACTTTTTTTTTTTTAATTTTACACTTGATTCTTAAATATAATAAATCGCAGGGTGATTCATCGTCAATAATGTGGGTTATTATTTACTTGCGTGTATTCCACAGATGTCTTAGAATCATAAAAAATATGTTTTCAAACACAAAAGTTGAGAAAAACATGGATAGTTTGACTGATGATTCGAAATAATTAAAGAAAGTCCAACAATCTTAAAATGGGTTTATAACCTCAGATACATAATAGACTGAATTACCGAAGTGACAGGTGTTCGAATCTTAGCCGAATGCACTGAGTGTGGTTTTATCATCCTCTACCCACACTAATTCTCGAAACTATCATAATATTTTTAGCCCCTTGGATTGTCGTTAATAACATTAGGTGTTAAGCATACTAACAATCTAGCAAAAGTATTTGAATACCTGGCTTATAATAATAATAATAATAATAATAATAATAATAAAAAAAACAGCAGTGTGGTACAAATGGAAAAGTCCTGTTAATAATTTCATTGGTTAGTTTAACATAAATCACAGGAAAGAAGTTTCTTAGTGATTAATAGTCATAAATAATGAGACATGTTTCATTAGATTTTGTGCTTAGTATTATTTTTTGGGTTGCCTCATGATTATAAAGCAATCAAAGTTTAAAAGTGTTTTATAAAACTGATCAGGTTTGATAAATAAGCTCTGTTTTATTTCAAACTGAATTTTAATGAAAACCTATATCAGATATTATGTAATTATTTTCAAATGTATTTGGTAGCTTCGAAGAATATTTATACAAATAGCATAGTGAATGTTTAATGTAATAAAGGACTTTAATAGACCCTACTCAAAATGGTTGTCAAATTAATTAATGTATGTATATATTATTGCATGGGATATTGGGATATTAATGCATCTAAAACGTATAAAATTAAAAATACTAATATAATGTTATCAAGCAAGTTTAGGTTTGTTCAATTTACATTTCCAAAATGTCAATTACCCTAATTAATTTTAGGGATGTGTCAAGTCTACTTTTTAAATCCAAAGCAAAGGCGAGAATAATATATTATATTACACAACTACAAGTCAGAGTATTAAAAATCATTTACAAAATGTTATGTTGCAAACATGATTAACATATTTTCCCCTACTTTGATAAATTAAGTTATTATTACAATGTGTTATTTAATTATTTTATATTCTTGTCATGTACACAGTAAATTGTGATGTACACTCTGTTTATCCTGAAAAGTCTTACCTTAGTGGACTACACTATCACCCTATCCTCTAAGCTTTGGCATAGTGGAAGCAGGGAAGGTAAGCTTTCTATCTTTCAAGGCAGAGGCGTGACTAGAGTTGATGTTACCTCTTGAAAACGTTTTTTTTAATTTGGTCGACTTCTTGTATTTGTACTCAAATTGGTTACTCGGTTTAATACTAGTTACAGTATAATAAAAATAAAATACAGTTTTATTGTTAAAATTGAAACTTCTATTATTGCTATTAAATTTTACGGCCAGGGCATGTGCTCCCACCTACCTCAACATAGTTACACCATTGTATCAGGGTAAACGGAGGGTACATAACAGAAACAAACGACAAAAGTTTGATAGTAATGTGTATTTTTAAATATTTTTATTGGTGAAGCTTCTTATATTGTTTAATCCAGGATTTTACTTCCAAATCAAAGTCAAAGTTTTCAAAGCTTCGTACACCCTTGATTAAATGTAAAACTCTCTTTATTGCTACTTAATGAACTAATATTTCGTTGCTTCTACAACATATTTCAGTGTTCACTTATTCTGCCACAGGAAGCCGCGACATCGACGCAAGATGTTTCATCAGACGGGAGCTCCTCCAACGATGAGAAAATGATGATCACAATCCAAACAGAGGCTGATCAATCTGACCTTACCATAATCGATGGTTTGGACTCGTCGTCCAACTAATAATTGGTAGAATACTTTTAAGGCCACACACACTGCCATTTGTGAGGGTTACAAAAATCTACAAAAAACCAAACAAACCCCCAACATATTTCTCTAGCACAAAACCATGAGCTTACTTATTATCTTCAAACTGACTAGGTGTGGTGTAGTAGTTTGGGAATTAATAACATTTCCTTGTTAAATTATTCTTCGCTAAGAAAAACTTCTTCACCTTTTGAGTTACATTTTGTTATACATAGAAGAAGGTACAGTAAAGAGATTAGAAACATATGCAATAGGGAATGAACCCAGTTCACACTTAACATTAAGGGGGGCGCGTCGGTAAGTGAGATATTGCTGTGCAGACATTAAGCTCTAACGAAATATTTAATCAGCATTGTGTTATTTCAAAATATGGTTTGTGCTAAATTAAAGTTCAAAAATTACAACACGGCTCTTTTGCCTTAACACTCCCAATATTTTGAGTTTTAATAGTAAAAAAATTTGTGAAAATGTGACATTAGCAGATTTTCAATGACTTTTTTTTGCTGAGCTTTGAGACCAGGCATAATGAAAAAGAGGGCTCTAGATTTAGCCTACCTCTAACAAATACAATCAATTTTTTTTATAGGCTCACAATAGAAAATTTTGAGATAAGCAGTTTCTTAGTTTTATTTTCTATCTTTCTGATTGACATAACAAAGGGTGGTTGTAGGTGTAGGTTAAAAGGGAGGATAAGCGTAGACTATTTATAGTCCCAGAAATATGCAGACCGGTGTATTTTAAGCCTTATGGTCTGACAGTGATTTATACTTTGTCGAGGACCAAAGCAGCCTCCTTAAATGTGAACTGTGTTCCTTTTATTTTAGCAGTGCGTCTTACTACCTGTTTAGCACAATTACTGCATATGTGTATAACCTAATGTGTTAGGGACGAGTAAGGTTGAATTTAAAGGAAGTGTATTCACATTTATGTGACGGGAGGGTGGAAAACCTTTTACGAATAACCACCTTAGATCATGCGGAAACTGAAGCAGGTGTGTTCTTCTTTTCATTGTGAAAGCCATATGTTTGTTCCAATCCCTCTTTCCTTTACCTTCTTCCATTGTTAAATTTTATATATATATATATTTTTTATTTTTCAAAAAATATATTTATCGCGATTAAAAAAGTGTACTCTCTTGTAGAACTGACTATTGAAAGTGTCCCTCATTCTTGTTCATCTATACTATAAACTTTATAAAAATAACTTTCAAGTGTACCTTGATATTTGTTATTCTTGGAACATTTTTACCTTTTAGCCCATGTTATAACATGTATCTATTAAGTGTTCATGAAGAGTTTTTTTTTATATACAGTGGGATCTCCTCCATCTATCGAAATCGATGGTTCCATAATACATTCTTTTTCGAGATATAGAAACTTTAATATATAGCGAAACTTTTTTTTGAATAATATATTGTATTTAGAAAGTGTTCAAGTGAGAGGAGAAGAATGGTGAAAGGATAGAGGAAGATGGAGGCATTTTATTAAACTGACCAGGCTACAGACTGGAAACTGTTGATGATTATGATGAGAAACATTTCATAATCAATGCATTTTTTCTTATACATAAGTGAATATGATTCACATTATGTACAAGTTATGTTATATATAAATTAAAACCAGAATTAACAAGAAAAAAGTGTTGAACATTCTTTGAAAAAACAATGTTTATGTAGTATTCATCCGCATTTATATTTTCTAGTGTCTTGCTAGACAACAAAATTCGATGACAATTCACCATAAAAGTGATCACACTCAATAAAACTGAAATAAATTGCCAAGAAAGTTTTTAGACGAATTGAAGACCATGACATATAGTAATTAACATGACCAACATTTTCTTTTTTAGAAGGCTTAGGGAGTTCTTCCTTCTCGTTCTCTCCAGCCTCTTTGATGTCAATCTTTTCTGTGTGAAGTGAGATTACAATTTCATCAGTCAGATTTTCTGAAATATTCAGGTCTTCGTCAATGTCAAGGAACATCGTTCTTTCTTCCTCTCATGATGTCTCTTCTATTTTTTTCTCACTTGTTTTTTTTAAAACATCGTCATTATGAGGCAAAAAGTCCTAATTTGTCTTGAAAAATGTTGATACATAGGTTTTTTTTTCTGTATGTAGTCACGGGAATTCGCAAAAACTTTATAGATAATTTTGATAAATGTTAGTTCAAAATATGGAGCTCCCACTGTATATATTGGATAGTTTGAAATAACTAAAATGAATAACCCTAAGAGTGTTTTTCATTCTTAAAATCTTAAGTAATTCTGAACGAGTATAAAGTGAAGCTAAATGTTGTTTATTTACTGCCAAGTAGAGGTGTGCGAAGCCTTGAAACTAATATCAGCTTCGAAAAATATTCAGGCTTCCGAAAATTTGCCCAAATACAAATATTGATACAAAATATCGACATCTAAAATACTCAATTTATTATCGGTTATTAGCATTCTGAGCTGTTATTTATATTAAAAATTAATATTCATAAAGAAAAATATTACAAACAATGCGCAGTAAAATTCTTTCCTAAGTAATTTTAATGCATAAAATTATATAAATACCTAGAATAAAATATTTGTTAAAGCATAAAACAACTAACAAAAAATATTCAAACTTCAATTTGGCTTCAAGAATTAAAAAGGACTTTGCACACCTCTACTGCCAAGTAGTAATTCATTTAAAGATGTGGAAAAAAATAAAAATATATTTGTTCAAACGGTTATATTGTGATGAACATACCTGCTAAAAATTGTATTTATTGTTCAACTCATTTAGGAAAACCTTATATAAGTTCTCTCTTCCTAAATAAAAATAAGATCCTGATAAATTGTGATGTATGAGACCTATCTATATCTTCAACTGTTACGCATAGATTTATTACCGTAAGTACCTGTACAATAAACACCAGTCTTTAGAGAGACAATTTTACTAGTGGAATGGTGTGATTTTATTGTGTTAGTAAAAACGTTCTTCTTGTATATATTTATTGGTAGTTATTTCTTCAAAACATACCGTGTGTATGATACCTTGTCTTTAATAAAGACCATCTCATCTATATCAACTGGTTCATCAATCATCCTTGCCAATACACTGATGCCAACTTAGAATAGCTACATGTCTTTAAATAATGTTCTTTTGAATATTTAAAATAATGTGATATTAATTTAACTATTCAAACTATGTTCTTGTAAGACATTGATTACTGTACGTTGAAAGATGATTTTATATTTGTTATTCCAGCCATAAGCAAGCTATTACAGAAATGTTACAAATTATTCTACTCAAACCAATATAAATTATGCTCACTATCACAGAGGTCTTAAAATAAACACTGCCATTTTTTTTGTGAACCTTAGCTATACTTCTAACCATAATAAACACAGTATAGGTAATGTAAATATTTGTTTTTTATGAGCATTGAGTAGCCATTTGTAATTGAAATGTAGACTGAAATCATGAAATGATTGTAGTTAGCACCTTTTATATAAGTGTTGCACTATTTGAAATAAATATTTTTGTACTTTATTTGTATTTCAAATATATTTCTTGAATGTTGTTCCAAATATAAAAAAAAGAAAGTATATATTAATACAGTCGGTAAACCAACTATCAATATCTACTGTTAGATATAAAGATTGTGTTTAAACATTGTTTAAAATGTGAACATTTTTTTGAAATAAAAAATGACAATTTAGTGAAACATAATGCAGTATTTATTATTGAGTCTTATATCCTGAGTGGAATGATTTCTTTTTTCAGTTAACTGTATTGTTTTGATAACACTTTTTGAGGAATGAAATTTCTTCATGGAGGGAATGTTTAGGAGCGCGTATATTTCCCCCAGATGTGGAGCATGAACACCGACGCAATGAAGAGAAGAGACATCACCAAAACTGGAACAGGGCCACTGAAAAGCCAACAACATTTTTATATTAAAAAAAAACACTTAAAAGGAAGAGATCACAATCCCTGTTATTCTTAGTTTTGATTAACTCAACATTTTCAATTTCGATTCTTTTCCTACATCCAAACTCGCATAAAAATTTCATTTATTTAAAAGTACAATCATGTGGTTGGAAAAAATCCAGAGGATATTAAATAAAAAAAAAAGCTTAAAAACAAACCAGTTTGTTTTATTTACACGATCATTAGATGATGGTAATGACAAGGAAGAGGATAGGGCCTAGTAAACCTATATATAGTTTGATGAAATAGAGCTGAGAAAGCTACAGAGTCTATATGGGGGGAAGGATAAAGAGGATATATTAAGAAGGGGGGCAGCAGGGGAATTGTTCTATAGATATGTAAGAGAACGGCTATGGAGAAGAGAAGTGCAAGGAATTGTGGTTTAGGGCGTACCTTTTACCCGTATTCAAACATGCATTGCAGAAACATGGACATTGAATGTAAGAGACTAGGAAAGTGGAGGCCACGAGGATGAAGTTTGTGAGGAGCATGTTAATGTCACGAGGAGAAAAAAGATTGGTAATGAAATTATCCGAGAAAGAGTGGGGGGTACAGGGAGTACATGAGATTATAGAGGAAGCGAGGCTGAGATGATATGGGCATGTAATGATTAAAATGGAGAGTATGCCAAAGAAAATGAGGGAAATGAAGTATATGTAGAAAAAAAGAGTGTACGGGAGACCAAGAAAGATATGGGAAGACTAGATAACTGCAAGTATGCAAATAAGAGGATAAGAATGGAGGTATTTTACTAAACTGACTCGGCCACAGACTGGAAATAGATGTTGATGTTCTAAACACCAGACTACATAAGCATATGATTTTAAACATAATTTATCAAGGTACAAAATGCTTATTGCCAAATCACCATCCCTGGGTCTAAGAAATGTAACATTTTTAAAAGCAAAGGGTTGAATGTTTATAAAACAACAGTTTCATACTTTTTGGCACCACCTGGGATCAAACGAGCATATCTCCGACCAACCAGTGGCACATAAGGTAATCACGTTTAAATAGTACCATGTCTTGTTTATCATCCTGGGTCATTTGTATCGCATGCTAATAAGGCCTTAAGCGGTTGTATCAAGCACCTAACAAAAAGGTTAGTAGTAATAAAATCAATCTCCTAAGAGTGAGACCCAGGGCAAGATATAGGCTACGTGAGATGTTACCAATCTGGAAAGTGTGGCGTCTAAAACAAAATTATACTGAAACCAATTCAAATATATTGGGGAAAAAAAAATATTTTATTTAAAATCACGATTTAAGAAGCTATTACTAACATATGACCTCAGGGGTCTTGGGGTAAAGTGCTCGCTTCATGACCTGATGTTCGTGGGTTCAAACCTAGCTGAGGTTGACATTTTTCTTGAACCATAAAAATCCGTAACACGACTTCCTTCAGAGGGGAAGTAAAGCCGTCGGCTGTAGCGTGTAAAAGAACCCTGGAACGTATGTGATAATAACTTTCACAGCAATATTGGTAGGCTCTTTTGCTCTCGCTCATAGAAATTCTTACGTGATGATATAATCAGTCGGTTCAGAAAGTGCAAGTTGAATACCTCAAATAAATGAAAAATAATATTATCAACATAATCTAGATTAAGGATATTTAAATACTTACACCTTGATACCAGGAGAATCATCCGTATAGAACCTCCACATACCCCCACTGCTCGTGCCAGTGTTACGATTCCTTGCCGAGGTGGTTGTCGTAGTTTTCCTGAAAGATAACATACAATGATAGTTTGCACTAATTATGTTGGGTGCATTCTAAATCACCTGACCCTGCAAGCACCAGCACTAAACAACACGAACCAAATGTCCCTAGCCATACGATAAGCCAAGATGTAGCACTGTCCAATTTCATCAAGCTTACACCTTAATTTTTTTTTTCAGCAGCATTTTACTATTTGTTCAGGTTATATGCATTATAAATGTTTGATTCATTTATACTTGCACAGCTATGTGATCAAATGAAGCGCCATAGAAGTATCTTGATTAGCCTGGGGCTATTTTTGGAGGGATGTAGGACCCCTACCTTTGTCTGACAGTTCCACCACTTGCAGATCTAGGGGCCACAGCTTTCGTTGGAGATCTACTGCCAGCACCCACAGACGTTGAACTTGGTGCTGCCGGCTGAAAAACAAGAAGTGAATTAGGTCTGACATTGGTTTTACGTCCTTTATTTTTTAGTTTACTGCCATTACAAAAAAATATTTTACAGTAAGAATGGGATAGGAAAAAAAGTGTTGAAATTTAGTTTTAGTTTTTAGCACTGATATCTTAGTAGTAATAATATTTCTTATAGCCTATACTGAAACTACATTTCAAACAAATACTGAAGTAATTACATGAGTTGAATATGGATACTAAAAAGTAGTTTTAATACAATAGTACAATAACTTTGACTGTGTCAGATAATGGCTCAGCATCTAAATAATAAAAGTGGTAATAATTAGTAAATTCGAGCTTGTGGCATCACAGGATAAAAGTGTTGTTTTTTAATTGGTGTATGTACCCTTTATTTACCCTTAAAGGTAGCAGGCTTACCTTGCATGGTTCAACTAGAGATTAGCTTATAATATAGCGCTCAAGTTAAGACTGAGCTACATTTAATGGTACTAAATACCTGTATTGGAGGAAAGGGTTTGACTCTCGACAGGGTGTAACAAGCAAGGATTATTTTCCCTTAAATGTTTCCCATTCTTTCACACATATGGGGTACATTTACTCTAAATTCTACCTTCTTCATCCTTGGTCCAGGAGTGTAAATATGTGGATAGCTTGAATGACTGGTAAAATGCAGTGCACAAAAAAAAATAAAACTAAGGGAAATTTATATTTGAAATTGTGTTTGCTATATTATAGGCTAGAGATGCAAATGAAGTAACTTAGCTCATTTATATCATTCTTATTTTGAACAAGTTTGATTCAACACCTAATCAAACGATTTAGCAGAATATGATGTGCACAGTTTTAGTTAAAAATAGAAAAGCCTAATAATTTTAAGAATTATTAATTTTATTTATTTTATTTATTTGTCCCAAATATGCTGCAAAATCCTAGTAACAACATAATTAAAGAAATATAGTAGTTCCATGGCTAACATTATAAAGTACTGTAACAACAATACAAACTATTTCGATATAACTTATATTATAACCATATGAAATCAGGAGAGGCATTTAAACTTAATCAAACATAAGTTATTAGCATGGTACAATTTTACCTTTAAATTGATCAAGCAATTTCCGTTTACACATTATTTATCAATTTCCTTTATAAACAAAAGTGTCCCATTTATTATTTACTAAACTTACCATTTTTAGTGAGGTTTTAGTCAACACTAAAAATACCAATCAAGTGAATCTGCTTCTGATGAACAGCCCAATACAAAAGAGTAGGCTCCTAACCTAATTCCACGTTCTTATGCCTGTTGACACGTCACACAAAATGTGAACGTCACCTAAATTCACTAACCATTAATGCACTGCGAGAATGAAAATTGACTAACGAAATATTTTCACCGCTCTCTATCAGGAGAAATTATAATCATTATGACATTGCATTTCGTGTGTCTTTTGTTTAACTTCGTTGTTCATCTGATAAATCATCACAAGACTGATATGACAACAAATATTTAATTAAGAAAATTACTTCTCTCTTGTGGAAATGGAAGCTGTTCCTAGGCTACCTATGATCAGCTTTGATTTAAAAGTTAGCCCCGAACCAACATCTTTCGGGTCAAAGCTGAAACAAGTAAGTTTATAATATTCTAAATATTCAAGCTCGGCTTTTACATAAGTTTTAGCCAGTTCATTGATCTTGTTAGTTGGCTAATAAAATACCAAGACGTTACAAATGTGAGCTATCTTTTAAATAATAGTCCTAGTCATTTAATAGTGGCTAATTTTTTTTTAGTGTCCTCATGTTTTATTCTATCATTTATGTTAATGAAACCTTCAGATTATTGGTTAAAACATCTGCGCGCTAGTCTAGATGATAAAGACTAGACCATATCAATTTGCCTTTTTAGGTTAAATTTAATATCTAAGATTACTAAAATTGATCTACTTATTGCTACCAGACCTACATTTATTCTAGCCAGTTTTATGTGAAAAAAAGTGTTTTGCATCCAAATTTATGTGTGTTTAAAATACAACATAAACATAGGCTTTAACCCTTTTTTAACAGTTGCACCCCAGCTTAGGCTCAGTAAACATGCCATCGCAGCCATTTATTGGACTTGCACTCCTAATATTGTCTGTCTACAATTGAACCTACAAGTGCATTCATATGGCGGAATTGTCAGAACGAGATTAACATTGCCCGTCTCTTGCGTTTATGTAGACTTTGCGTTGGCTTGCATTCAGCCAATCAGAAAACAATATAGGTACACTACTCTCTACAATTAAAGCAATTAGTTATTTGGTCAGGGATAAAAATGTTTACCAACATTTTATTGTATTGGCCTCAGTCTTAGTTTAGGCAGAAAACAAACACAGCAAGTCTTGTGAAATGAAGAGTCAAGAATTTTGAGGAAATGAAGGGAATATATTTATTTACCTTTGTGTGAAGCGAGAGGCGAGAACCATTTAGGAAGTAAATCCAATCAATACATCTCGCTAGGATTTAAACCTTGACTTCTCCGTTGTCGGCAATGTGATTTGTTATGAGAATTCAGCATTATGCTCGAAGATCTTGTGCAGTTTAAGATTCATCAATAACAAGATTTTGACTTTAGTTACACAGTTAAATTAATGTGGACATTACACTTATACTCTATTAAGGTACCTATAGTCCATGAACACTAGATTTTCATGGAGTAAATTTATCAACTAAAACTACATTGAAAATCTTATTCCGATTTACAAAAAATGTTTTGGTGAAATTTTTTATTTATTTAGCACTGCGTCTTACTACCCGTTCGGGTTATACACTTAAGTACTATTTACGCTAATGGGCTAGGAATTGGGAAGGTTGAATATAGAGGAAGTGAACTCGCATTTGCGTGGAGGGAGAGTGGAAAACCATTTAGGGAAAACCACTCCCAGTTCACCCGACTGAGATTTGAACCTCGATCCTCGGCAGTGGAGCTCAACACGACTAGCGCGTTAGCTAACCACGCCACCGAGGTGGGTAGATAAATATTATTATTAAAACTTAATTTTGCTACATGTACATTCTCGAATGACAAATTAAACTGGAAACTACCAGACTCAAATACTTATTTACTTCAAATTTGAAGCTCATAACTTAGCCTATAAAGTTGAATCCAGAAATATAGCTAAGAAAAAGTTTAACATAATTCTACTCTGCTTTTGCATTTGAAATAGCGTTCTGGTCAGTCAGGCAGCACTGTCCTTTGTTTCCTAACTTTTGACTTTAAAAAAATACACTTTATAGGCATTAGATAAAGCAACCATAAGATATTAATTTACTACTAATTCATTGTTTTTATTACCACATCTTACTACCCGTTCAGATTATACATATATATTATAATTACTCTAATGGTTTTATAATAAAGGAAATTGATAAAACTAAAGGAAAAGGAAAAATAAACTACTAAGAGTAAATTTTATGAAGAAAGCCCACCTAACGAAAGAGGAAAAATGTGGGCTTTCTTCATCAAATTACTCTTAGTAGTTTATTTTTCCTTTTTATTTAGTTTTATCCATTTCCTTTCTTATAAAATTATTTAGTCATTGGGCCACCTCATTTTCAAATAATTACTCTAATGGGGTAGAGATGAAGAAAAAAGCATTTTAGAGGTTATCATATTTTAAATTTACCAAGGCTTATGTCAATAACTATTTGATATGGTGGAGGCCTGGCATTTCACACATTTACAAGTTGTGATTAATAAACATCCTGTCAGAGGTGAAGTAAGGGTTTGGAAATCAGATAAATCAGTGATAGGACTGAGGCTTGAACCCCGGACCCCCAGCACAGAAGTCTTGACACCTTATCCCTAGACTGCCAGGTCACTAACAACGGACATTAAGACTCTGGGTGGAAAATTTTTTATTTTTATATCTTGGATGCAGTTTATTTTCCAATTTGTTAGTCATATATATTTCATCAATTGTTTAAAATCTTTTATTTTATTTGTAAAACTGCTTTTGATGCTAAAAAAAAGGTATTTTAATGGACTAAATTAAGTTTGACCAATACTTTGTCTTTGCTTTTCTCAGTACATTCAAGATTTCTATCACGAAGATGCAGCATCCTATTTCACTGAAATCCGCAATCTGGAAGGCCTTCGCGCGACGGCAGTGTCTCCAGCTCGCGGTGCCACTCTGGCAAGCTGTTCTACTCTGAAACGCTACTACTGTCAGCTTCATTTCCTTCAGAGTCGATTCCCCATGGCCAAGGAAGGAGCTGCGGCTGTTCCATTCACTTGGTAAGACTAATAGAGTCGGAACTAACCTGAAGACTCAGAACCTTTTTACACTGACCCAAAACAATTGTTACACCTTGGTTATGCTCGAGCAAAAAATAGCCTAGGTACTATTTGAAGGTGGAAAATTAACTTTGGCTACAGATACAACTGTCTCTTTGGACATCTTTCAGTCAAATTAAATATAATCTTAAAATAACACCTAGAAACAGACATCGAACCCACGACTTACTTTGCCAATGCTCCACCATTGAGCTAACAAGGAATTGTCTTGTTTTAGAATCATTATCTGTGATGAATATGTGGATTGTTAAATTGTTTCAGTAATAAATTGCTGTATCTTTAAACTAAACAATAAATTCGGTTTCTCTCATTGGCGAGCACACAGACTAAGCATCAAACTTATCTAGTTTGGTTTGTCGCCGAAGAGGAAGTCTGTGTGTGAATCTCGGCTGTGTGTACAAGAGAGTTTTTATTCCTAAATGTTTTCTCAATCTTGTCTTCATGCAAATGTAGCTGCATTTTGGTTTGACATCTTTATTATAAGCTAGAGAGGATAGAGCCCTTATTGCCATCAATGTCTTTCAGGAGGGATACATATGCGAATATGGTGTGCACGCTTGCAGACATCAGGTTTGAAATGGTGTCTGTCTTGTACAACATTGGGGCCGTGCATTCGTATGCTGGTGCCTCTGAGAGCCGAGAGACTGCGGATGGTATGAAATTGGCCTGTACCCACTTTCAGTGTGCTGCGTGGGCATTCCAGGTAATCTCTCTTTGAGGCTATTCATTTGGAAGTACTGTATTGATCTGAAAATAGGCCACATTTTTCCTTTGTTTTTTCTCAAACACAGCCTATATAAGGGGTCATTAACTTTTACATCTATTACTGTTTCCAACCTATGGCCTGAGTCAGTTTTTTTTTATTCAAGGCACATATTTTTCCTAAACCGGTTAGCTAGGCCTGTCGTAGCTTCATATGCCTTATAATCTTAAGAATAAGACGGGCTCAACATCCACTCCCCGGGTTTCAATATATCAATGTGAAAAGTTAAACCCATATTTCCATCAATTATAAATTTTCAGCCATGCCAGGAATTGAACCTGGGACCCTTAGCTCATTAGGGCAGACACACTACTGAATGAGCTAAGGTGTTATAAATAACGGGTAATTGATAGCTCTAATGTCCACGGGGCGTTACATGCGGGGAGGGTGGGTACATCACAGTATTACTTAACACAGATCTAATACTTTATAATGGTGACCTGGTGGTCTAGGGGTAAGGTGTCAGACTTCTGTGCTGGGGGTCCGGGGTTCAATCTTCGGTCTCGGCACAGATTTATCTGATTGCCAAACCCTTCCTTCACCTCTGACAAGATGTGTATTAATCACAACTTGTGAATGTGAGGAATGCCAGGCCTCCACCGTTGTTCGGATTCCACGTTAAACTGTAGGTCTTCCATGTCATCTCACAATCACCCTACCATTACACATTAGCGTAAGTGCGTATAACCCGAACGGGTAGTAAGACGCGGTGCTAATAATAATAATATTAATACTTTATAAGGTTGAAAAAAATAATATTTTTCATGTTTTCACAGTTAATAAACATACTCATTAGATAACTTCTGATTTGGGGTAGTATTAAATCTGAGTCCCTCTTTTACTGCCACAAAAGCTTCCCTATGGAATTTACTCGTGATGTGAAAAATTACATAACACAGGATAAATGTTTATATGCTGTTACGTGTGAGGTGGTAAAAGAAAAATTTAAGAAAAAAGTAGTGTACTTTATGAATGACCCCCTAAAATCATAGTGTAACCTATAATTATTGCACTCTTAGATTATATGGGATAGTTTACTTATACATGATCCGACAATGTCTGTTCTAGGTTTAAGTTAGTTTATAAGTCATGTTCTGATATAATCAATCATTTCAAAAACTGCATGTTAAATACCTCAAATATATATATTTTAAACTTTATATGGAAGAAAGTACATGAAAGATGAATTTAAGAAAAAAATAAAAGGAACCAATGCAACATGGCTTTTCCAATGGATGGAGGAACATGGTTCACACTTTTCATTTAGCCATCAGACAAATACAAAATGGCTGCCTATGGAAAATTTGTTGTTACTGCTCAATCCATGGGCTTATGTTTTATTTTATTGGAAATCTTCGGGATAACAAGTTGGGATCTTTTGAATGACTTTTATATCATTATATAATGAAACAGATTTCAGTCACCACAACATGGCATAACCATGACTAAGTTATTTAAAATTAAATGTGTATTGAGACGCTCATGCCTATCATGTTGGTAAAGACACAACTTCTAGTGAAAATGGCTTCCGAGATGGAAACTTTCAATAGTTACTTTTTCTTTTCATACTTGCTTAGAAGATTTTTTGTTTCAACCTCATGGTCACAATAGTTATTCTACAGTATTGTAAGAAGAATTGAGTGTGAGTATTTAATGATTGCAATAGTTATTCTACAGTATTGTAAGAAGAATTGAGTGTGAGTATTTAATGATTGCAATAGTTATTCTACAGTATTGTAAGAAGAATTGAGTGTGAGTATTTAATGATTGCTTTATTTGGACTCTTTATCATACATGGCAAATCAACTGACAAAAATGTCTCTCCATGCCAAAGCATCAGTCGAGGGTTATGGCATTAATTTTAAAATGTCAATAAAAGGAATTTGGTGTATTTTTTTCCCTATCAAAGTGATCTAATTATTTTGGAGTGTTTGGCCGGTTTTTGAGACAAGATAGTATAATATTAATAATATGGGTTATTTATATAAACAACAGCACAAACACCTGCTTCGTTGGTTGAATGGTCTAAGTCGTTACGCTCGTGCTATCCTCGTCTACTGGTGGAGGGGAGATCGAGGTTCGAGTCCTGGTCGGGCCTACTGTGGGTTTTTTTTCCTCTTAAATGTTTTCCTACTCTCCTTCTATGCAAATGCGGGTTTATTACCCCCCCCCCCTAAAATGCTTCCTTCCTCATCCCTACCCCATTAAAGTAATTATCACATTTGTGTACAACCATAAAAGGTAATAAGATGTGGTGATTGAAAAAAGTATCAAAATACATCATATAAATAATTCCAAGCACAGTCCAACTATTTTATAACTACCTAATGTATCTACTTTGAATAAAAAATTTTTGTTTTGTTTGCAGCACCTCAAAGACACTTTCCCCCAACCTTCAGGGGTTGATTTAGCTCCTGATATCATGCAGTTCATGTATCATCTGATGTTGGCACAAGCTCAAGAATGTATTCTAGAGAAAAGCATGATGGACAACAGGAAAGCCACAATAATTGGTATGTTTCAAAATCACTTCAATAAAAAAAAATTTACTTTGCACTCCCCTGACTAGTTTTGTATGCTAACTTTGTTTTTTCCTTTACTTTTACGAGTCACATAAATAATTGATATCCGCTTCAGTGGCCGCTATACTTGCAATAGACCAGACTGCTGAAGATGGGGATATCAGGGTTTTATTCTAGTTTGGTGTATTGAGGGTGATTTCTCCTATATGGTTTTCCAATCTCCCTCCACGCAAATGTGGGTACACTTTCTCTAAATTCAACCTCTCTAATCCCTAACACAAAGTAATCAGTACATAGGCTTAAATACCTGAACGGGTAGCGAGACGCATACAACCCTAAGTGTGAATAGTTCATGAATAAATGAAGACAATCATATTTGTTTCTCATCATCGTTTGCTGCTTCCAGCCTGTGGCCAGGTCAGATTTTATAAAACACTTCTATCTCGCTCTGTTTTTACACTATTCTTCCTCCCTTACCCTTATCCACTCTTCTCCTCTTCCTTGAACATTTGCTACCACCTGCTTCTTCCAGGTCTCCTTTGTGGTCTTTTTTCAATATAATTTAGCTTCATTATCCCACTTGGAATCCTTTTCTTTATCCATCCTCATTACATATCCTTACCAGCTCACTCTAGCTTCCTTCACAATCTCTTGTAAGCACTGTATCTCAACTCTTGCCGGCACCTTTAATTTCTAATCCTATTCATCCTGGTGACATCCAGCACACTCCTCAAGAACTCCATACCCATGGTCTCCATATTCCTAGTCTCTCTTACATTCAGTGTCCATGTTTCAGCTGCATATGTAGTTATTAATACAAAGTATGACCTATATAAAACTTTGTTTGCACTTCAGAAATTGCATAGCAAGTCTCTTTATCTGTAGAACCCCTCCCTCTGCTGCCCTATTTTCATTATAGCTTCTCTACTCCTACCCTTTGTCTCAATCATGCTTTCAAGACACTTCACACTCTGTACTTCTTTCAGCTCTATTCTCTTTAGCTGTATAACATTTTAACTTCCTTGTTATTAACAACAACCCTACTAACTATTCACTATATAAAATTTCATCCCAAATGCTTTCACTAGCTTTTACTACTACCATAATCAAGGTGTCTACTGGATCACGAAAGTCACGAAAAGTTACTAATTGCAAAAAAAAAGCTACCAAAGTTCCTGAAAAGTAAAGAATTTTCAATATTTTGGTCATAAAGTCACAAAAATATTTTTGTTTGAATTTCCTGTGCATCTTAACTACGCAAACGCTTCGAATTTTGAGCCAACCACTATTCATGAAGCCATGCACTAGCCTGCAAGCTGTTTTACCATATTACCAATGACAAGGTTTAATGTTCGACATCTAGTTAAAGTTTAATGTTGCCTGTGAGTACATTATACCTATTTATGCATTATATAATGTTCAACCGTTTAATGAAGGAATTTTGTGGTCAAAAAAGGTAACCAAAAAGTTATTAATTTTTGTTTTTCCAACTCAATAGATACCCTGATAACTTCTCCTGAAATTTCTCCTCCTTTTCCCCTGTACCATCAAGCCATCGGCAAACATCAATGCTTTAATTTCCCCCCTATCAAGGCCTAACACAAACATCCTTTCAGGCTGGCTTTCTTCTCTACCACTTTCATTTCTTTACTACAGTGTTTCCACACTGTTTACGTATATTTCCAAGCCATCGGGCAGTACATTTTTATAATCTTTGTTATTTGGAATAGATAAATAGTTTAAATCTTTGTTGTTAAGGTAGGATTCTGGTAGAAAGGATTTTTTTTTAATACAAAGATATTTTATTTTTGTAGTCAACATTGATAACATTATTTCATAGGTATTTATAATATTTATTAAAAGTACAGTTGCAAATCACATGGCTTTACACATGTGGCCTTATATATGAAAATTGGTTTTTGGTAACTTTATACCTAACTTGGAATGTAATTGATGCTGGACTAGATATTGTTTAGCCAGATCAGGGATGTACAACTGCTCCCCGACTGAGGGCCACATAAGTTCTTGGGGAATTGGCTGGGGGCCATACATGCTTAGAACCTAATACCCAAATATAATATAAATAAGAACAAGAGTATAATTTGTTGTTTATTTCTTCAATTTTAATTATTTCAATTCGATCTGGGAGGGTCATACAGAATAAACTTGGGGTCTGCGGGTTTGGACATGCTTGGTTTATACAAAACATTAATAAACACCAACATATTTTTAAAAATTCACATTTAGAGTCTGAAGGAGGTGTCTGTGACATTCAAAGCTAATCTTTTAAAATGTGTGTTTGTGTTTATTGGTGTTTTAAATAAACCATTTCTATTCCAGCATCACTCATTTAAGTGTGCTGGATATCCCTCATACTTTAAAACAAAATTTTATGATTTATGTAAATTTTGATCTTCAGCTAAGGTTGCTGTTCAGATCGTGGACTATTACAAACTTGCTATGAACACACTTGAACAAGGTGGCTCTGATGATTGTACAATTTCCGAGACAGTGGGTTCCAAACTCTACAAGGTGAGTTGTTATTCTTTCAATGGCACTAACTTTCTTGCAGGGCTCATTGATAAACTAAAATAGATATAATCATAGATCTTTCTATTACCTTCTTAACTCTTTGATTTGGTAACTTAGAACCATTTACAATTAAATGGGGGGCAACCATTTACTCCTAAACAAAAATGTATGTAGAGACAATTTAATGCTTATTTATTTAACAGAATTACATAGAATTGTTAGCTGACAGGAGGGCAGTGATAGACTAATTTAAAAGTACTATAGATTAATATAAATTCTGAAAATACACAACAGAACTTGGGAAGCAAGATCTTATACAATAATACAAGATAAATAATATCATCACAAACAATCATCGATGGGTCAATTTTAGAGATCAACAACAATTTATATCATAGGCTTTTTCTGGGCAAGTAATTATCAAAGACTTCATTGGTCTTAATATCCAGAATGGTATCTTTAAAGGGTCAAGTCTCATAGAAATATTTAACAGTAGTTTAGGACTTTAATGTAAATATCCCAAAAAGAAATTCATATAACCAAATTGAGAATGCAATAATTAACATCTTAAGAATCCGAATAATTCTTTCATAGGGAAAATTAAACAAGATAATTATACTCGAGTAATCAATATGCATTAATTAACTTTCAATTCCACATAAATCATCATCATCAACTGTTTACAGCCTGTGGCCGAGTCAGTTTAGTAAAATGCCTCCATCTTCCTCTATCAGGAAATTGCAAAATCAAAATTTTATCGAGAAATCAAGTTGAAGTTTTAAGTTTCAAATATATTCAAAGAGTCCAAGAATTATATTTCAAAACATTATCTTCAAAAGATTCGAAACAAATTAAATGCCACAATGACTGAAAAATAGTTAGTCTCGGATGTTGTAACATTCCACAATGGTACATGTCCATCAATAAAGTCACTGAGTTAAAAACATTATTAGAGATTTCACAATTTCAGTTTTCTTTGATTTTGTTTCATATGTTTTAATCTTGATTTTCATTTCGTGGTAATTTGATTCCTTAACATTTTCATTTAAAATTCTTTGTCATCCATCCAGGCTAAAATTAAAATTATAATAATTACTGACAACCTTAAAGTAATTTGGTTTAAAAAAAACTAAAAAGTGTAAATAATAAACATAACCCTAAGATAAAATAGCCATGTTTGATTTGCTCAAAATCGGTATAACACGAATGTCATATTGAGCACACAATTTGCTGGTAATAAAGGGAAATAGCAAAAGAACTAATAATAAAAAAGAAAAATGACCCAATTATAAATATTACACTTTTGTTTAAATGCCGGAACTTTCATTCGCTTGGATTTGAAATATAACAATTAAAGCATCGAAAATAATTATATTAAGATTGATTCTCTATTCTTTTGATACCAGTTATAATAAAGGGTATTGAGGAATTGAGTTCGAGATCCTTATTAAAAATTAATGTACATGCGTGCACATGCAGGAACATTACAAGCTATTCTACTTCCACGATGATCTCCGGCTTCCAAATTGCCACTAATTCGCATGTGTAACCTCGTTTTCTACCTGACAAACTAAAAGAAAATTGTTTGCAAAAATTTAAATATGTTAAATTCACTTCTTTTTTTTAAAAAAAAACTTCATCTAGATTGTATAGTAATGAAAATTGGTAAAAATAAACAAAAAAAAATCGCAAATTTAAGCAAGAAGGCCCACCTAAGAAAAGAGGGAAAGAGCAGGAAGAATCCAATGTAACAAAGGTGAAATTTTCTTCCATTCTCCTGTCTTCTATAGAGAAAATAGTCACACACACACACATTTAAACACAAATAGAGTAATATTTGAGCATTGTTGCCCTTATTAAACAAAAAAGAGAGAAGAGAACTTGTTACAAACACTAAACTAATACATTTTGAACGCAAAAAGAAAGTGTTATAAACACTATTATTGAGCTAAAAATAAATTCCTTTCACCTTTGGCTGTGCAATTTAAATATTTAAATGTGTTTGTGACTACTTCTACTAAAGAAGACAGAAGATAGGAAGATGTCATTTGTGCATTGGTGGTCTTCTTTTGATTAAATTTGCACTTTTATTATTTTGTTATTTTATATTGATTTCCATGCTTATAAAATCATTTAGCCATTGGGCCTTCTCATTGTTAAACAAATCTAAATTTTAGGGAAAGTAAAACATTTCAGGGGGTGACCTGGCGGTCTAGGGGTAAGGTGTCAGACTTCTGTGCTGGGGGTCCGGGGTTCAATCCTCGGCCCCAGCACAGATTTATCTGATTGCCAAAACCTTCCTTCACCTCTGACAAGACATCTCTTAATCACAACTTGTGAATGTGTGGAATGCCAGGCCTCCACCGTGGTTCGGATCCCACAAACTGTAGGTCCTCCATTTAATCTCACAATCACCCTACCATTACGCATTAGCATAAGTGCGTATAAACCGAATGGGTAGTAAAATGTGGTGCTAATAATAACAACAATAATAACAATAATAATAACAACAATAATTCAGTTTTTTTAAATCTTGAATTTGATGTTTTCTCAAATTCTCGAATATCCTCAAGAATTCTGATTCAAGTATCCTAAGGTCTCATCTTTAGCTATTACCATTCTTTAATTAATTTGTTTTAATAATAATAATAATAATAGTCACAATTTGTGTGTGTCAGAACTGGAAACGTTACGTAAAGTTCAAGATAGCCTACCACACGTGTGTGTCGTTGCTGTACCAAGGCCAGCAGGCAGAGGAACAGCAAAAGATGGGTGAGCGAGTGGCCTTCTACCAAGCAGCTGCGGAGAAGCTGGAGGAAGCCAACAAACTCTCTAAAGGAATGGATAACGCAGAGGTATGGGTCTGTACACACTAAAATAAAAAACAACATAATTCATTCTTGTTTTTTGGAGGTTGCGAGATGCGCCCATAGAGTTATGACCGAATGAACCCCAGGTCATGGGGTTGATAACAATACATTTTCTTTAATAGACAGCCACTACTTCATTGCTAGTAACAGCAATGTCAAGTATTAACTACCTCTTATTATCGTAAAAACCATATTGTGTTCATTTACTTTTAATTGTTTCTATCCCATGTTGATCTTGCTGATCTTGGGGTAAAGTGCTCCCAATGTTCGTGGGTTCAGACAGATAAGCGATAAAAATCTGCACCACAACTTCTTTCAGAGTGGAAGTAAAGCTGTAGGTCCCATTTTGATCATGGTATGTAAAAGAACCCTGAAAGGTATGTGAAAATACCTTTCTCGGTAAAATTGGTAGGACCTTTCGCTCTTGCTCATAGAAATTCTCATGTGCTGATATAATCAGTTGGTTCAGAAAGTGCATGTTAAATACCTCAAACAAATAAAAAAAATCTTTCCCTTTTTCTTGTACCTTCTTCCATATTAACCAAATCATTTAGAATTTTAGCTATTGGGGATATTCAAATTTATATTATAAGATGGTTGTTGCTGATCAGTGATTAGTCAGAATTATGGCACACTAAGATGTTTCATGCTGTAATGTTCCAATCCAGGCAATAAATGAGGCCCTTACATTCACAATGGATGTTGTGGAAGGTAAAAAGAAAGCTGCTAAAAATGAGAATGAGTTCATCTACCACGAAGAAGTCCCTGAGAAAGACACACTCCCTGAAGTAAAGGGCGCATCATTAGTCAAAGGCATCCCCTTTGATGTAAATGACCCGGAAGTTTCAGGGCCAGACATTTTTGGCCGCCTGGTTCCAATGAAAGCTCACGAGGCATCTTCACTATATAGGTTAGTTTTAAGTCAGTCAAGTTCTGTTTTTAATAATTATTATGTCGGTCTTTTTAAACCTTAATATTATTTTAGCTTCAATAACTTGAACTTTTACTTCTAAGATTGATCCACTTCGACTGACTTTGCTTCAAAAAAGTAATTAACGATCACAATTACGAAGCTTCGCCAATAAAATTACTGAAATTTAAAATAAACCCATATGTTCAATTTTTGTAATTTTATGCTGTTATGTATGAATGTTCAAATAAAACATATTGCAATAATTGACTAACATGTTCATCAACTTAATACAAAATTTGATAGTAATTTTTTCAAAAACAATGTTGTAAATGATATTTAAGCTACATAGATATGCACAATATATTTTTTCATCATAAAAAAAATGACCTTTGATTCATCTTGGGGGAATATATAATAGATTCAATTTGACTTAGCTTCGAATCAAAGCACATTCTTATATTCCATTATAATTTAAATCTATTTATATAATTTAAATGTTTTATTTATCAATATCATAAAATGCTCCTTGTTCGACTGTAACAATAATTTGTGTTTTGAATAGCGAGGAAAAGGCGAAACTGCTGCGCAAGGTGGGTGCCATGATTGACGAAAAGGACCAATCACTGTTTACTTACATGACTTCTCTTCAACTGGAGCACTTAAATCTCTTTTCTGAACCAGAGAGGCTGCCTCAGGTTAGACTCTTACTCAATTCGGGTGTATATATTTATTAAATGGGACGGATACCTAATTTCTAAGGTACTAGTATATGAATTCATATACAGTAGAGTCTCAGAAACTCGACCTTATGTGGACTGAGATGGTGCCGAGTTTTATGAATGAGCTTGCATAAGATGCATGGGTACTATATCATGTTTACTAAACAAGGATGAATCAAAGTACAGTATCAAATATTATAGGTACAGTTGTAGTGTACTGTAGCATTGTACAGTAGAGCAACAGTAATATATTATGTACAGTAGAATATATTACGTGTTAATATAATGGTGTACATACATACGTGTAATATGCAGAAATGCAGTAGAGTATTGTAGATATAATATTGTATTGATTCAAATAACATGTTACTGAATTGGAAAACTAACAAACACAGCACTTGTAAAAACACTACAGCAGGACTGCTTCACTCAAGTTATACAAACAAACTGAGAGGTTATACAGTTGAATGACCTTGGATTGTGATGACTGGCGCCAACTACGGTGTGTGCGTGTCAAGTTGTCGAGTTTCCGAGACTCTACTCTATTGTAAAAATCAGAAAAAATAGCTTTAATCTGAACTGCAGAGGTGGTCACCCTGATTTAAGCTGGAGGCCCCAAACTACAGCATAGGACTCGCCAAACACCTGCTGTGTAGTTTATGTATATTTATTTTAAATTGCATTTTCGGAATACCCTTGGTTGTTGAGTTCAATAGTATTTACAGAGCTGTACCAGCACACTGGTGATAACTATTTATGTTGACTTAAAAGGAGTGGAGGGGAGACAAAAAATGTATTCAGATTCAATTAAGACTAGTAATTTTAAAGAATAGCAATACGTAGGATTGGTGATGGTGAGGAGGTCAAGGTTCGAATCTTGCTCAGATACATATTTGATTGTTTTTCACCTTGATGAGGGAATAAATGATCCTAGTTCCAAGTTATTAAAATTACCAAATAAAACAAATCTTTCACACAGTGGATCATCAGTTAATTTTATATCATCATAAAAACTTTCCAGCCACTGGTCGAGTCTGTTTGGAACATTGGAACATAAGCCTCTCCGACGTTTCCTTTCTTCCCACCACCTTTCCTCCACCATGACCCAGTCTCCTCCACACTCCCTCCACTCCCTTCTGCCCTTTGTCCCTTGGCCTCCTCCCCCCACTTCAATATACAAAATCTTCTTTGGTATCCTTTCCTTCTCCATTTTCCTCACATGGCCATACCACCTTAGTCGTGACTTCTCCATCCTGTCCTTAACTACCCCTCTAACCTTCTCATTTCTCATCCTTTAATCCTGCTTTCATTCTGCTCCCTTATACACACATTCCTGCTGTATACACCATTATCGGTACATAATGCATCTTTTATTTGATGTTTTAAATAAAGTTGGGATCTGTCTATTCATTCTACTAAGTTTGTAGTTTCTGCTTGCAATTTTTTCACTCTAATTCTACACACTAAATATGTAAGTTTGATTTTAAATCCTGGTATCAATATTGCAAATTGTTTCAGGAACTAGTTGACCGCTGTGCTGCGCTTAGTGCCAAGCCCTCGGCTATCCAAGATCTGGTGGATGCAATGGGAAAATTGGCAGACACTTATCAAGATGTGGAGTCAATGTTGCAAGAGGTTAAAGAACTGCTTGAGGTAAAATGTTTTGCCAAGCGCCAGAATTCTAATAAAAGTTTAATCTTAAAGTTTAAAGTACTAAAAGAGTACCTAATATCAAATATACCGACATTTTATCTTCGAAATTATGAAAAACCACTGTGTATAAATACAGTGCAATAATGTCTAGATTTAACTCAAAACTTAGCTCAGGGGACAGACATGCTATCGACTGAGATAAGGTGTCTGATTGTCCCATTTATAAACTATTAACATTTTAATTTGGTTTTCTTGTGTATGCAGCAAGAGGAAGCGAGAGAAAAGGAGTACCAAGAAGTGATGGGCAATCGCCCGCCTTCCATTGTAGCCACCGACCTGACCCGAGAAGCAAGGAAATATGAGGAGGCTCACGCTAAGGCATCTGAGTCGAACCAGACTCTTCACAAGGCCATGACTATGAACATTAGCAACCTGCGTATACTTTCCCTGCCTTTGGATGAACTGGATAGTCAGATACCTTCACTCAAAGTTCTTGACTGTAAGAATATTATTATTAAAATCTTATTCAGAGTGCTCTTTTGGATGTTTAATAATATGTAATAGGTGTGTGTGGGAAGCTTGGAAACTTATACTTGGATTAATTGCCAACCAATAATGATACAAATGGTATCTTCTCTCTCACTTACCGACCTTTCTATTTTCAATACAAACCCACACCCCATCCTTTCTTATCCCCTTGTCATTATTATTATTATTATTATTATTATTTTATTATATTCTATTATTATTATTATTATTATTTTATTATATTTTATTATTATTATTATTATTTTATTATATTTTATTATTATTTTATTATATTATTATTATTTTATTATTATTATTTTATTATTATTATTTTATTATTATTATTATTATTATTATTATTATTATTATTATTATTAGCACCGCGTCTTACTACCCGTTCGGGTTATACGCACTTACGCTAATGTGCAATGGTAGGGTGATTGTGAGATGAAATGGAGGACCTACAGTTTAACGTGGGATCCGAACCACGGTGGAGGCCTGGCATTCCTCACATTCACAAGTTGTGATTAATACACATCTTGTCAGAGGTGAAGGAAGGGTATGGCAATCAGATAAATCTGTGCCGGGACCGAGGATTGAACCCCATGACCCCCAGCACAGAAGTCTGACACCTTACCCCTAGACCACCAGGTCACCTTGGGCTATACACTTATGTACTAATTACACTAATGGTTTTAAGGATTAGGAAGGTTATATTTATAAGAAGTGTATCAGCATTTTCTTGGAGGGAGAGTGGTAAACCATTTAAAAAAAAAAACCACCCTCAATACACCTGTCATCGGCAATCTAATCTATTGCGAGAGTATCGCGTTAGACCCTGCCGCCACCAAAACAGTTTCTCTGTTATTGATTAAAGAAGTAACTGTTGGCTTATAACAGTACACTAGCAGCAAACTCCTACCCCCTCTTCTAGTAACAGAACAAAGGAAAAGGCTGTTTGCCAAGAGCTTATCAATGATGAGTCACCAATACCTGTCTGTGCAGCTCGTTAACAAAAGATTAGTTTTAAAAATCATTGAGTTAAATGCCGGTCATGCTTATTAATTGGGTCATTATAGGTTGATGACTATCAACATTTATCAAGCCCTAATGCTTTTTTCAAGATAGTTCAACGACAGATATCTTCATAAAAATATAAGTAACTACAACACATGGAGATGTTACAATGAACATTCTTTATAAATATTACAAAGTCTTGTAGATCCCACCACAACTTTGCTGGAACAATTTCATGCTGACAAGACTTGAGAAATTTGTATATTTATTCCAAAGTGAGCAGCTAGTTTGATTGTTTGTCAGCCCCAGCGGACGATTCGTCGCGCAAGGAGATGCAGCACCTTGTGAACAAGGTGGATGAGATGAAGAGACAACGCTCCATGCTGGCCACGCAGCTCAGAGACTCCATCACGCAGGACGACATCACTCGGCAACTGGTTACTAGGACCGGGGAGCCCCTCGACACCATATTCAGCCAGGAGATGCAAAAACACGAGAGATACGTGAGTGACATAAGAGTTGGCTGGGAAGGGGGACTCTTAATTCTTTTATCCTCAATTCTGAATCACTTTCTGTCATGAGCTCTTGATAATAGTAAGGATAGAAATATCAAATGTTTTATTTAATTTTTTTTTTATCAAGGATGTGTTCCAATTATTAGTGGACATTTTATTCCTTGATTTAAAGGGGAGAAATGGTTAATTAATACAATACAAACAATTAAACTTGTCACTCTATAAGAAAAACCTCTATTCACTTTTTTAAATTATCATCATCATCATCATATCAACAACAAATGTTTCCAGCCTGCGGCCAGGTCAGTTTAGAAAAATGCCTTCATCTTCCTCTATTCTTTCACCACTCTTCCTTCTTTAATTTCTTCCATTCTTCTCCTATCAGTTGAAAACTTTCTGTTATTTGCACCTCCCATTTCTTTCTTGTCCTCCCTTGCGGTCTTTTTCCTACATACTTCATTTCCAACATTTTCTTTGGCATCCTCTCTTTTTCCATTCTCATACCATCCCGGTCTTGCTTCCTCTACTATCTCATGTACTCCCTGAACTCTTAATTTTTCCTGAATAACTTCACTCCTAATCTTGTTACTCCTCGTGCCAGCTAACAGCTCTTCATAAACTTTATTCCCATGGCTTTCACTTTCTTAGTCTCTCTTACATTAAATGTCAATGTTTATTCTGGATATTATATGACAATGGGTATAAAGTACGCCCTGTACAATGCTTCCTTACGCTTCAAGGGGACTTAACTTCTCTATAGCAGGTATCTTACACTTCTATCCTACTGTCCTCATCTCATTAAATCCTCTCTACTTCCACCTTTCTCCTCAATCACACTTCTAAGATATTTTATGTTTTTTACTTTTCTCGGCTCTATTCTATCCAAACTTATAGCTTAATTAGGCCTTACCCTCTCCTTGTCACTACCATCATGTCATATTTTGCCATGCTAAATTTCATTCCACTATCTTTCACTTCATCATCCAATCTTGTAAATGTTCCTGTACTTCCTCTTCCCCCCCATACCATCAAGTCATCAGCAAACATCATGGATTTTAGCCTTTCCTCCACGAGTTTTCTTGCCCATTTCCATTACAAATAGTAATTTTATTAATCTTGAAATTATACATTTGGACATTTTTTAGCTATTGAGTAAGCGTGAGTAAGTTAAAATATATGTGCCTACATTTGCATGTATGGGGAGTGGAAAACCATTCAAGAAAACTACCCTCAATAGACCTGGCCGGGATTCATACTTAGACATTTTTGCCATCGGCAAACTACAACAACCTTACTTAGCCCACTGGTTTAGGTCAATCCACTTTTTAGCATTGTCAAACAGTATTGTATTTTTGATAATTTTTTAAATACATCCACCCTGGTTGCATCTTTTTGATTTAGGTACTAACAAAGACTGTCTAAATTTATACATTTTCTAGTTTGTTTCATTATATTCATCATCTTTCTTCACTATTTAAGTATCTTCTGTCAAACATTTATGGGATGTCAAAACAGAATTCTTATGCTCAATAAACTCATTTTGGAAGAAGCTAATTTAGCTACATTATGTATGTGTTATCCTTTATATCACTGTTGATTAAAAATGATCACATTTCAAAAGGAGTGTGTGAAGCTTCAAAAACCTTTTACTTCGCTTCGAATATTTATAAACTTTGATTTGATAACTACTAAGCTTCGCCAATGCAAATATTTAAACTTAAAATACACATATTCAATTTTTGTCATTTTGTGCTGTTTTCTATATTACAAATTAAAGTTTACATTTAAAAAATCTAAAATTAAATTACATGTTGGGATAGTAACCTAATTTAACAGCTTAGGACAAAATATATTAAACATGCTTACAATAAACGTGTTGTAAATTATATTTAATGCAAGAAGTAATATAGTTATGCGTCACTAACATTTCTTTACAGCATATAACTTTTTTTTTAATATTTAAACTTCACTTTGATTTGGGTAGTATTTCATATAATTTGTTTTCTCTATAAGGAAAACCTTTTTTCGCTTTATGAGGTAATTGTATTATATTTTCAATTTTCCATTTTTCCATTTTCTCGCTTTTGTGTTTTGTTTTTGGTTTCCTCTTTTAGGAAGTTGCGTTGCGCGTTTCACACTCCTTCTTGATGAGTTTTTATAGAATGAAACCTAGGTCGGGGGATTGGGAGGTGACGATTGATTATCTTTAAGAGGCAACCATTACCTCTTTGTCCAATGGCAGCAATGCTAAAGTGTGAACTGTGTTCTTCTTTTCACTTTAGAAGCCATACTGTGTTCGTTCCTTATATATGTTTCTATCCACCTTTCCTTTACCTTCTTCCATATATAATACCTATAATTTGTTTTGACTTTTGTTCATGAAAAAGTGTACCTCGCACAACCCTACATTTCAACACTTCTAAAATAGTGTCCATAGCTTGATTAGTTCTTTTAAGCAATAATATTTCCTCTTTTCAGGTCACATTTATTGAACAAAACCTATTGGCTCAAGAAAATATCCTGAAAGCTCTAACCGATGCCTATGCTCGCTATGCTGGCACTCGTAAAGCGACCAACGAAATCATCCGCAAGAGAGAGAGTATCATCAATGGCCTAATAGCGTCGTACGATGCATACGAAGACCTGCTTGCCAAGTCAAGCAAAGGCCTTGAGTTTTACCGCAAACTGGAGACAAACGTCAGCAAACTTCTGCAGAGAGTGAAGGGGACCTGCAGAGTTCAAGAAGAGGAGAGGGAACAGATCCTCTTGAAAAACAAGAAATCTTTGCCTAGAACCAGGAAGGCGGCAAGTAACACCAGCTCGGACAGCGACTCCAATGAACCGAGCTCTAGTGGTCCCAAACTTAAAGATTATCTTCAAAATATGAAGAAGGGAGGAAGTGGTGGTGGCGGATACTCTGTTGGTAGCCAACCCTCCAATCCCTATTTTAATGCGGCTGTAACGGGCTATGGTCATCTCCCATCATCAATTTCTCCACAACCCTCAGGTTACTACGACCAGTCAGGGATGGTTTCTCAACTATCCAGTGATTCAGGTTCACAGCAATGGATCCCTTCAGTGAGACCTGCTCCTGTAGGCTCTGAGGGTACTGGAGAGCAGACACCTTCTGTTTGTTCTAGCACTAACATGGCTTTCAAACAGCCTGTAGATGACGGCAAGTTTCAGCCTCACAGCCACGGGCCGTATCAGATGCCGTCAAGTGACAACACTGGTATAAAGGCTGGTGCTTCGTACCCCCTCTCGGTGGCATATTCCAGTTACAACCCGGCCGGTTACGGCAGCAATACCCCCGCTTACCGAGCCTTGCAGATGCCTCTAATGCACCCTCAGTCGGCCTACTCTCAAGGCCATTTTAACTACAGTGGCCAGTATGGCATGCAACAGTATTCCCAAGGTCAGGTCTTACCAGCGGCCAGTGAGAGCCCGATTCCAACTTCAGTGTCATACTATCACGACCCCTCACAAGCAACTGCAACATCTCAGGCAAATTATGCCTCTTATACTGCCCCTGCTAATACACAGCAATACAACTCTACATACTCTCAGCAAGGTGGTGCACCACAGTACTCTTCACGAACAGAGAGCTACACAGGTCAAAGCTACAGCCAAGGATACACCCCTGTTGCGCAGGGATATCCTACATCCTCCACGCCAAAGGATGCAACGTCATATCCTTCATACCCTACATCAACTTCGCAAGCTGCTTCATCATACCTTCCCACACAACAATCTTACTATCCACCAGCAGCCACATCACAAGATGCGTCCTCATATACTGCTACTCAACAATCAGCATATCCTTCATCATCGGCTGAACAAATTTCAGACACTTATTCTTCCTATGCATACACATCCCCCTCAGCGATGGGAGGCTCATATCAAGTGTCAACACAACAGCCAGGAGCTTCTTTCTCCACACCCTCATATACCGGAGGTTCGACAACAGATACTGGGGTCTCTTATTCTCAATACATGCAACAGTCTCAGTACTATCCTGGAGTTCAGGTTCCTAAACCAGGACTATCGCAGACATCTTCATATGGGGGACATCCGGGCTACAGTTTCAATACTACATCTGGGACATACAACTATGGAAGTGGATATCAAAGTTCATCTGCAGAGGAAAATAACTACAACGTAGGGGAGTATCAACAAGGCAATCAGCAGGTTTCTGTCTACAGTATGACAGGGACAAGCAGTGGCACTAATCCCACTAAAAGCAACTATGGCAGTGAGTTCCATGGAAACAGTGCTGCCTCGTCTAATTCGGTCACCTCCCTCTCAAGCGGCTCATCTAGTGAGGTTTCTCTTGTCCCCCAACCTTCTTCATACTATCAGTATGATTACTCCACTCAGCCAACAGATGTTGCCACTGTCCTTCATACCAGCAGTGTTGCTCAAAGTACCGAGTATCTTTACATGAATGCCGGCACATCGACTTCATTCTACACCAATGCAGGTACTAATTCCACCTCTCAAACAAGCTCTTCACAGGTCTCTGTTGATGGCCAGACCTATGCTGCCCAGTATAACACAAACCAAGCGGAAAGCTACCAGACTCCCGAGTATGTTCAAAACCAGTATTACACTGTCCAGTATGGCTACCAGAACGTGAGCGGAATGCCAAACATGGACACTCCTCCACAGAGTCCTCGTCACATCATTGTGCAACAGCAAGGGGGTGTTAGTTCACAGCAACAGAACCCACAGCAGCAGTCTGCTGCAAATCCCATGACTTACATGCAAGCGGGGGACCCCAACTCCACAACCACCACATATAGTCAGAAAGGGGCTTCACCTTATTCATCATCAACATCGGCTGAAGGGGCTGAAAGCAACACAGAACCTTCTTCCAACTTGGATCTCCTGGCAGGATTGGATTTCTCTGTGAACCAAGCCCCACTTGTCCCGCAACAGCCCGCAAAGGCAAAGTTGGTTGAGTCGCCCGTCAAGCAAGCAGTTGTGACACAAGCAGTCACTGTGCCGACTTCCTTTTCTCCCAAAAAATCTCCACTGAATTCTGTTCCTTCACCGAAATTATCGCCTCCTTTGGAGCAGTCGAACAGTGTCCCAAATTTGAAACCTCAAGAAACCAACTCCAGTGAAAAACAAAATGGAGATATATCAAATATAATGGTAAAGTACCTTTGTTCTAATATTAAATATTAGTTTTACTAAAATTTCATTTGTGTATTGTGAATGAAATAAAGTTCATTTAGAATGTTATAAATATGTACCTAAATAAATATTATGTTAGTGCAGAAAAATTAAGCATAAATAAAAGTAAAAAACACCAACACAAATACTAAAACAAGTATTTTGATGCAACACGGTATTCTCCTCAGGCTGTAGTATACGGTAGTTAATACGACTCCATGTTGGATTGAAATATTGGTTTGTAATTATGTGTTAAAATCTTTACTTTTATTTGTGTTTAAATTTTTACAATTATATCAAAAGTATTTAACTACATATTATATATTATATTGAGGTCGTTTATTGAAGGGCTTTAAAAATATGCAAAATAATTCCTCATTGCTTCCTTTCAAATTTATTAAAGTGACTAATGTCTAATGTTGTGTAAAGAAACAAATTTAATGAGTTTTGATTTTCACTTAATACACTTATTTTTCTTCTATTTGACTGTATTTATAATTTGAAGGAGGGGATGTTAAAAAAAACAAATCTTTGCTTCTCTTAACATTTTAAAAATTCCGCTTTGAAAGTAAACACATGAATTAACTGAGTATCACTACAGATTGAATTTTTCTACTGTCACAAAAATAAATAAATAGTTTTTACTTTCTCTCTATCTTACAGGTAGAGAAAGTATGGTGATCGTCAAAAAAATCGAACTCGAGATTTTGATGAATTTTGACGTTTCATGACTTCCTGAATCCGAAAAAGTGGTTTTTGAATGTCTGTCTGTCTGTCTGTCTGTCTGTCTGTCTGTCTGTACCTCCAACTAGAGCCTAAACTATTTTACCGATTGAGCTGAAACTTGATATCTAGGGTTTTCATAGGGTTGCCCCGAGGGGTTTTTGGAATTGGATATCTACCCCTAAAATTAAGGGTAGTTTACTGAAGGGCAAAAAGAGAAAAATTTGGTTTTCTCAAAATCTGCTCAAACGATTTTGATTAAAATTCGTATCTAGGCATTGATTAAGATTATAAATAAACTGGCTATTTTCATTTTCCTATGAAAATGATTCTTAGGGTACTTTACAGAAGCGTTAATTTTCGTATCCCCACAACTATTTGAGAAACTAAACAACTTGTCATCGCAAAATTGTAGGACTATTAGAAATAAAAAACTTTTATTTGACATTAATTTTATAAAAGCAACAGTTTCTGAGATATTTTAATACAATTTTGTGAGCTTTAGTTGTAAACATATACTACTTAAGTCTTAACGCAATAATTCTCCAATGCCATAGAGTAATTAAATATAAGTATCTAAAAAAAGTATGTTATTTTTTCTTAAAACTCTTAGGAGAAATGTTTGCACAGCAATGATCTACCTCCATTTTAGACTCAATAGTCAATATTTACATTTTTTATTGGTCAAAATGTATTAATGAATAATTAAATATCAATGCGATGACTTGAAGACGTGCAACACCTTATAAAATGTTAAAATTTTAACCAGAAATTGAAATTTTAATACGAAGTGTTGACCCTTGTGGACCCAATATTAATCTTTTTTATTTCATTATTTTGTAACCCCCTTTTCCCCAAATCTCCCTTCGTAAGGGATAGTAAGAGAAAGGAGAGAGAAGAGAAAGTCTGTGTGGTGCACCATACCATTTATTTAGAATAACTATAATTTTTTATGGTTCTTCAGATTCTTCTGGACTATTCACATATCCTTACACTAATGGAGTATGCGTAAGGTATACCTAGAATTTTAGAGGAAATTTCAATCTACCCACATTTATGTGAAAGGAGAGTGGGAGTTAATTTAGGAAAAACCACCTTCATTACTCTTGGCCAGGATTCGAACCCTGTCCTTCCTTTTACCGGAAAACCAGATGTGACTAACTTCCTAGTCTTTGTGCTCCCTGAGGCGAGCTATTTTCGGCATTTTAAAATTGATTTTCATGCAGTGCTGAAAAAAAGAGTTGTATAATTGTATTGTTTGTTACAGGTTCCACCATCTGAAGGTAACAAGGAAATCAAATTGACATTAAAAGTATTCGGGAAAGATCTTTACACTGACCCAGAAGCCCTCAATCAATTTGTGCAAGAGGTGGAGAAATACGAGAAGTTTGTCGAAGGCTTGACAACAAAAACTTTGAATGGTCCAACCCCTCTAGATATGAAATGGAAGGAACTCTTGGATTTTCAGGTTAGTTACGGCTTAATTTATCTCTAAACGTTTTTTATATTAGACCCATTCTTACCTGAATATTTTAGTTAAGTATACTCTGAAAGCTTTACAGGAGCCTTTATGCAAAATTATATGCGCTAAGTCGGTAGCATGTCTTTCTACTGAGCGAAGGGTCTTGGGCTTGATTCCTGGCATGTCCAAAAATATATCATTGGTAAAGTGTTGGTATATCCTTTCACAGTAATGAATTAAAGGCCGGGGGCTGGAAATTGTGTCTGTTCTTGAGCTGTATACAAGTTATTATTATTATTAGAACCGCGTTTTACTACCCATTCGGGTTACACGCAATATATGTAAGTTAGTTTAGAAGTTGTGTGCTAAATTGGTTCAGAAAGTGCATGGTAAATACCTCAAATAAATGAAAATTAAATTCAAAAACACACAAAAAAAAAGAGATAAAACAATGTCCAAGTAAACTTTTTTACTCTATAGCTTTGGTTTTCTGGGTATTTTTGAAACTGTAGCTGTAATTTTTCTTATTGTTAACACTTAAAACCTATCTTTTTTTTTACCGAGTTTTTATCTAATGAAATCCAATAATTCTACTCACCACAAATTATGGGTTTCTTCTCTTTTTTTTTTTTAAATTGGCTTAACAAAATTTGGGATATGAAGGTAACATAAATGTTAGCTTGCTGTGTCGGGAAAGTAAAATTCTTGTCTCTACTTTGTAGGATAATGCACTGAGGAAATATTCCTTTTACTTTACATCAATTAATGTTTCCAGCCTATGGTCCGGGTCAATTTTTTATTCAAGCAATATATTTTCCACCACCGGCTTGCTAGGTCTGTCGTAGCTTCATATGCCTTATAATATAACTTAAGACTAGGACAGGCACAACATCCAGTCCCTGGTCGTCAATTTATCAATGTGAAAGGGTAAATCCACATTTTATCAATGACAAATTTTTGGGCATACCGGGAATCAAACCCGGGACCCTAAGCTCAATAGACAGACATGCTATTGACTGAGCTAATGTATAGGAAATATACCTCTATAGTCCAAGTTGTGGTAATAAAGATGGTTAAAGTTTATCTTTTGAATAGGCTTATGATTATGTAACCAAGCTATAGAATTTTAATTTTTTCTAAAGTGAAAAACAACCAAGTTATGTTTTATATCCCTAAAAAGTCACATCACTCCATTTTTCAAGGCTGATGTTAACATTAATTGCATGACGGACAAAAATAACCGACAATAATATTTAATTAATTTTTTCTTCTAATTTTTATAAACATTTTGAAGGATATTGGGTTCTATTTTCATAATTGTTACATGTCTTTTATAACTTTTTAACCTTTATAAATATTTTAATCAATATTTGATCATTTACTTTTATAATATTGATGAAAACTTTGTGTTTATGAGTTCAACTGTGAATTTTTATTGGTTTTAATATATATATTTATTATTCTGGTCCATTCATTTTACTATACAGTTGTGCTTTTAATTCTAATTACTGTTAAACATCATTTATTGAGCAGTTTCTCAGGACAATAACCAAAATGTTTTCTAAAATTATGAATAAAGTTTCTTCTGTCACACCTTGTCTTCAGCTTAAAACTATTAAATGTAATCGGTACAAAAATGTGATACTACATCTTAACTCAGGAACATATCTTCAAACATGGTTTATTTTTTTTTTTAAAGTAGCATTTACATGGTATTGAAAATGTATTAATGTGCTTCAATCTTTTTATTTGTTAAACAAAGGAAAAAGATGCTCACAAGCACAGTATTTCTGTTGCGCGCTGTTATCCAATGAAGAATCGTTTTCCTGACATTCTACCTTACGACAACTCAAGGGTAGAACTGCCATCTACTAAAGACGATTATATAAATGCTTCATTCATGAAGGTATGTGTCCAAAAACTAGTTTTAAAATGAATTCTAAAATTTATTCAAATTTAAATATTAGCACACTTATAAACTGCACACACTGATCAAGTATTTTCATGCTAGTGTATCTATTGCAAAAATAAAGACAATATTTATTCTTGGTTGAAGTTTAAGAAAGGAAAACACTTTATTGGTATTTTTGTCTCATCTATATAATTTATGTTAAGCCGATGTCATAATTTGTCTCCAAAAATAGTTTTTAATCCTTATCTTTGCACAAAAATCACAAAAGTCTGAACTTTTGCTACTGGGATTTACTACAAACATTGGGAAACAAGAAATTTAAGTTAAAAGTGAATTTTCTCCTCGATGTAACTAGATTTTACTAATATTTAATTTTTGGTTCTTCAGAAAACTTTACTCGTACTATATGCACAAAAAAAAAAAAATTAAAAAATGGCAGATTCTTACACAGGTCTATTTTGTAGCATGTTGGAACTGTACTGTCTGGTGGGTGAGAATCATTGAGTGTCTAATAATAGACTCTAGCTCAAAATGAAGTTAGAGAGTATTTCCACGCTACTGAACTGGTAATTCAGTATGTCAATGTTAATTGGTAGAAAAGAAATCGGCCAAATAAAACAAACGAAACAAAACCATTTGCCTACCGGTCTTGAGCGCCTAGGTCTGATTCTGGTGTGGGTGTCAACCACAATCCAATTTTCATAGGAAGGGTCCCTTCGAACACATTTCTTTACAACAAAAATTGATAAGATTTTACTATATTACTAGTGTTATTTTATTGCTATTAATACTATATTTTAAAAGTGACAGTTGCAAAATAACATGAGCAAGCGTATGAATACATGAAAGTAAATTTAATAATTTTTCTAGCTGCCTGTCAAATAAGGTTCTTCTTATGAAAATTGGAGTGTACATCTTCTTGTTTTTGTTCGGACTGCTCTACCGAGTTGATTGGCTGGTTACAGGATGTGACACCTCTCACCCCACCATTCATAGTTACCCAGGCGCCCATCCCCTCCACGTACTGCGACTTCTGGACCATGGTGTGGGAACAACAGGTGGAAGTGGTGGTCTGTCTGCTCAGTGACTCAGAGGTACGGCATTTCAATAAAAATGACCAAAACATTTGTCATTAAATAAATAAGATTTCTAGAAAAATAAAATTTATAACACTACCTAATATTTACAAACACTTGTTCAATATTTCGATGCCTACACACTTAACAGAAAATTGTAGACCTCAAAGTTCACAACTAAAAACACAACATACAAGAGTAAAACATACTTTTCTATGGCATCATTAATTTAGGTTGATCATGGTCACTTAGATACTGTTGTTGCCTGTTTCTTGATTCGAAAAAAGGCTTAGGCTTGGCGTCTGCAGCTGCCTGTTCAAACTTGTCTTCTTAACTCTTGGTAGATGGATAGTATTTATACTATATTTAATTAGTTGATTAGTAAATTATATTGTATGTTATTATTGTTTGTATATAAATTACTGACTGGTGTGAGAAGGCCTTCTTGGAAGAAAAGGAGAAAAGGCTATCTAAGGTTGAGACCAAGGGGAGGGGTGAGGGTACCTGGATTTGGTTATATATTGGTGAGAAAGCTCCCACTTATGAAACTGGGAAACATTGTAACTATTGGGGAGGGCTCATATAGGTCTAGTACTATAGCATGAGTCAAAAAAACTGAATTATATTCATCCTAAAAACAGGCTACAATATCCTAGTCTCATCCATCACCTCTCACACAAAATATTCTCAACAATGCTCCAAAATTCACATTCAATTGCTCGACCCAGCCACAAACAACAAACAGCCTGAGTCCATGCATTGCTGAATTATATATAACCAAATCCAGGTACCCCCTCTAACCCCCCTCAGTCTACACCTTAGATAACTTTCTATCCTTTTCTTCCAAGCAGGCCCTTCTCACACCAGTCAGTAATTTCCATACGAACAATAATAACAGATAATATAATTAAATATACTATAAATACTTTTAAATAAACTTGTAATAATAACATTTATTTTAATTCCTTAAATTCCTTATGTGGGGAATAATGCCCACAACAATGCTTTGCGCCATTCAAGTCTTTTCTCTCTCACACTTTTGAGTCTGTCCCATGAATTTTCGAGTTAGTAACTGAAAAATAAATTATGGTTTAATTTGGTACTATCCATACCACCTGCATATACAACATATTCTATCCCTTAGCTAAACAACCAAGTATACTGGCCGCTGGAGAAAGGCCAGGAGCTTGCGATGGGAAAGATGAAGCTGTCTCTGCAGAGCTCCAACATAAGACCTCATTGGACAGAGAGGATCCTGTCTATTTGCGTGGGAGAGACTCGCGTCTCCAGAGTCATCGTTCACCTGCAATTTACCGCCTGGCCCGGCAGGTTTGTAAACACGAAACTACTCACTAGGGCGGCGGTTTCCAACCTTTCGCCGGGTTTGACCCTACTTTTTATCTCTGAGACCAACACAACCCCTTAAAATCCTAGTTTTTAAATGATCGTTTTGACCGAGTCTTACGACTCATCTGGGCTCTCTCCACATTTAATTACACAAGAGGGATAGGTGAAACTGAGAGTAAATGTACCCATGTTTGCATGAAGAGAGAGAGAAGGTGGGTGTAACTGTTTTGCAAAAAAAAATTACCCCCACTACAGTTGGCCAGAATTCAAATCCTGACTTCTCCTTCACCGACAAACCAAACCAAAAGTGTGATGTTAAGCTCGTTTGCCCATCGATGCTTGTTTAAATTACTATAAATGCTTATATAATGCTCATACTAAAGTGACTAAGCTGCTGTAAAAGAGAATCAACCAGCAAGGAAGAGGGGGAATTTTTGGATGTAACGTTAGCGGAATCACAAGGCAGCCAAAATAAACTAAGTCAGCAAGAAACTATCAGTGGGTTAGCCAAAAGGAATCCAAGCAGAAACTTGTTTTTATCATTTTAACCACCTACATTTTTATTTGAATTTAACACCTTCCTATAATCGTTAAAATTACTTGATAACATAAATATAAAGCTAAAACCTCAACAAGCATTGAGACCTCTTTCCCCCACCACCACCCATAACAAGTGGAGACCTCAAACGGGGTCGCAACCTCCCAGGTTGGAAATTGAATGTCAATTTATCTCTTCACAGCATTTCATTGTCAGCTATACATATTGTTATTTGCAAGTTGATGTTTTATTAGTGCCAGAAGAAATCTTTTTCTGGGATCATTTGTTTTACTATTGAATAAACATTATTGGTGGAACTAGAACAAATTTCATCTTTAGAAAAAATAGTTCCAAACAAAAGTGTTGTTTTTTTGTTTTTGAGGGAGAAAGAAAGCAGTACTAGTTTTTGATTTGGTGGACGTCTATTTAGGTTGTTTCCATATCAACTTTGTTTTTTGAATGAAAAACCTCTAATTTTTTCAACAACATTTTATTTTACACAAAAAACCAAATAACATTTGCCAGAAACTTTTTTATTTGACATATAAAAAAAACTAACTTTTATATTTTTATTACATTATGTTATTCTTTTTACGTTAAATGCGATATTATTTACGTCATCTTGAAATTATTAGTTTTTATTCCAATATATATCCCATACTCTGTTGTTAAAAATATGTTGATACAATCCCAACAGCTCCTTTCCGGCATCTCCTGGTCCGTTTCTAAGCTTGGTGTGCGAGGCCTTAACATTCTACTGCCAGCAACGCGCGGCCTCTCACCCTGTGGTGGTGCACTGTCTGTCGGGCGTGGGGCGCACCGGCCTGTTTGTCCTCGCCACCGCGGCTGTTTGCGAGGTCCAGGCCGGGCAGGGACTTCTCGACCTAGTCCCCACCGCCTCCACCATGAGCGCTAGTCGTAAGAACTCCCTGAGAGATCGAGAACACCTAAAGTTTGCTTACCAGGCTGTGCTGTACTACGCTCAGGACTTTCTGATGAAGCGTGAGTTGTTTCTTTTCACTATTGTAATATATCCCAATGTCTTGAGTGGTCAGTTTATTCTGGTTTGATCCCAAGAACGGTCAAGAGATGCAGTAATTCCTTATTAATCTGTTTTTTTAACCTGATATTAAAATTACTGGTACTGAGGCCAGATGGTAATCCTTTCTTAAGTCCGTTTGTAATTCCTCGGTTGATATAATCCTTCTTTTTATAAATAATATCTTCCCTTCCTGAAATTAAAAGGAATTATATGAAAGTATAACTACTTATAGAATTTTATGTTATGATTGATTATTTTACCATTTTTAGCAAACAACTAGTTTGACACCATAGATAATTCAGTGTGTGCCTACTTAACTAAGAGTCTCGGGTTCAAACATAAATTCTCGACATTGCCAAACAAAATGTCTTTGCTGAAATTGGAACATCTCCTTTCACAGTGTAATAATAGCCAGGGGACTAGGCGTAGAGTCTGTTCTCGAATTAAATTAGTTTGTAAGGTGTGTGTAGTAATATTCTTTCTATCCGCTAACATATTTTTTTGGAACATCACTTTTATTGATGTCAAATTTTAAATAGTGTGTTTGAATTAGACATTATCCATTTTCACTACATAATTGTGTTCAAAAGTGTTGTAACTCCTCCATCATTAATTTGTTAACCATTTGCTTCATTAAATTAAGAATCTTATCCCATATTATTTTTGATTTCATGCGATCTAAGAACCAAACTGAGCAGTGTTTTCAATGTTCGTTGTTTAAAATGAACTATTAACAAGAAATTATTATTAAAACGTATTCACAATTTATTTCTAAATTATAAGAAAAGCAATAAAATATTAAATTATATTATTGTTTTCTTTTAATATCATTTTCATGTACTAGCTCTTCACATTATTATTTTAGCTCTAATTTTCTATAAAATATAAATTGAATAATTATACAAAACTTTTTGTCATGTTACTTTACTTGTGCATCAACAACAACCTTTTTTTCAGAGTTATTAGAGGGTTTGAGATCTCAAGTTTTTTAATTCAAGTTTCTCTCGAACAAGCTTTTAATAAAGCTCTCGAGTTTGGAGTTGAGTCTAGCTTGGATTGAATAAATATATAATTTTAGAACTTAATTATGTTAGTAAAGAAATTCGTATTAATATTATTTAGAATAAAATAAAATGAAATATGTCTTAAACTCGTTTTTAAATAATTAAAACTTAAAAGCTATTCACCTGGTGCTTACCACCTACCAAAGAGAGAGAGGTTAGAACATTAATGATTTTTTAAATATACCTAGAATACTTTTTGCACTAAGCTGTACTTGGTTCTGTCTTGCACTGAGCTTATTTTTATTCTTACTGCCCTACAGAGAGATGCCTTTCCTAATTTTTCTTCTTTATCTACTCTTCATACCTTCATTCATTCAACAACCAGTTTACTCAGATGCTGACCTGGACATTTCATTGTCCATCTGCATAATACTCTCTCGTAGTTGGGTTCTTCTCATACTCTACCCCCTCTCCTCTTCCACCTCTAATTGTACATTATTTCACAAACTAAATCTTCAACAAGTAGAGAGGATAGTAACCAGCCTCGGTGGGTGGGTGCATGGTCTAACACGCTAATCTCGTGCTGGGGTAGACTGCGGGGTTCGATCTCAAGTCGGGTGCACTGAGGGTGGTTTTACCTAAAGGGTTTTTCACTCTCCTTCTGCACAAATGCGGGTGCACTTCCTATAAACTAAGCATTATTAATTTCTAACTAGGGATGGACGTGAATGACATTTTTATATCGGGATGGGAAATGAGTCTCAATATCGGGATCGGGATGGGAACGGGAAATTATAAAAATGATACTTTAGATTAATTTTAGACTAAAAATATATATTGTTTTATACTAATACAGTAATACTAGTAAAATCTATTACATTATTAAATGTAATACAAATTATATATCATAAAAAACAACATATAAATAGGGGTGGGCGAATAGTATTTTATGTTGAAACAAATAGCTAAATTTTGAACAAATAATGAATAATACAAAGCGAATAATTAATTTTAATATATTATATTTATAAATTAATCTCTTTTGAAAATGGTGTTTTATATTTAACTACCTATTGGAAGAGTCCAAAAAAAAAAAATGTACCCTTCTTAAATGTTCTCTATTTTAACACCTCTTAAAGGCTATCTAGGTTTGAAACACCTTAAATATTCTTTAGGTCTAAAACCCCATAAAGGTTATCTAGGTCTGAAACCCCTTTAATACTCTTAAATTATTAAACCCCCTAAATGTTCTCTAGGTTTGAAACACCTTAAATGTTTAAAGGTCTAAAACCCCTTAAAGATTATCTAAGTTTTAAAGCCTCTTTAATGTTCTCTAGAGTTGACACCCCTTAAATGTTCTTTATTTAACACCCCTGCAATCTCTCTACTCTTTGTCAGTTTGCTAACAACAAACAGGCTGATGCTCATAAATAGTTGACCTTGGCAAGCTACTTCCTCCCCCCTATTTCTATGGCCCGAAAGATGGTAGACTATAATATAGCTCTGTCCTTCTCTAAATCTTTCAAGCTCTCTCTCTCTCTCTCTCTTGCTAAGCCTAACAAATAACTGTTGATAGACAGAGCATTGAGCACATTGTCTCACCACTTTAGTGTAATTAGTACATAGGTGTATAACATGAACAGGTAGTAAGATGCAGTGCTAAAAAAAAAAAGCAGATACACAATACAAGGCAAAGAAATAAACTTTTTCAAGAAACTCAAGTTGCCCAGAAATCTGCCGATCCCAATCCCAAGAATCTAGTCTAATATTCTTTAAATTGAAAAATGAGACCTGGACATGGGAATCGAGCCCAGAACCTTTGGCTTAGTACTCTACCACTGAGTTGACGTGTGCCCAGGGTCATTCTTCACTCATATTTTAAGGCAGAGTCTGTGATGGATGTGTGGAAATAGTCAGCTATAATAATGAGTGATCAATTAAGATCATGAGCTATCAGATAACGCAGCCATCTTCGACTCTGCAGGTATTAATGTTGCCAATAGTATTAGCATTGGCAAACTAATCCAAAGGCCCCGGGTTCAGTTCCTGTGTCCAGTTGTCATTTTTAAATTTAAAGAATATGACATTTGGTTGCGGCTATAGCCATAACTAACAAATATATTGGCTTGGTTGTTTAATCCATGTCTATTTTAAGCTCTGCTTGAAAATCTGAATACTTAATCGCAGATCCCTGGTTATTTATCGTTTTAATCCTTTTTAATGGTGAAATGTAACTGATAACTCATAGTAGAACAGTCTCAAATTGTCTGCTTTTGTGTCATTGTTTTATTGTAATTAGTTTGGTTTTATAGTTCTGAGATGTGGTGAAGGTAATGTAAATCTTGAATTTATTGATGGTTTGGAAATAAGTGTATGGCATTTTGATACAAGCTTTGCTGTTTATTCACAAATCTTTTAAAATGTGTTGACTGTAAATAACAGGAAAGTGGAGTGAGGCGTTTGGTTGTCAAACTGATGTAGTCTGATTTACCAATGACGGATAGGTTGAGGTTGAACTGGTTTCCAGCTTACACTCCACACAAATGCATGTACAACTCCTCTAAATTATACCTTAATTATTACATAATTATTCTAAATATGTGGATAGCTGGACAATGCAAAGAATTTTATCTTTGCTTTAAGATATTCAATTTTTTTTAAGGGGTTTCAATTTGATATCTTTTCATAATTCTAGTTAATTATTTAGCTTTATAAATCAAAACATGGAGATAAAAAAATACCTTAATATTTTATTGCAAATTTGTGTTAAAAAATATATCTAAATACCATGTGTACCAGTCCAATCAATTTTTCATGCTTAATTTGGAAACAGTTTTTATTATAGTTGGGTCAGTTCCAGTATTTTACGAATCTGAATCCCCAATTTATCTTTGACTCTCGAATCTGAATTTATATTAGAATAAATTTGTCAATCCAAATCACACATATTGGTCCTATGATTATCTACCATGGATTGTTTTTATTTTGAAGCCAGAGTCAGAATCATTATATATTTAACTACTCCAAATCCACCCAAAATCTTTTGCGACCCAGACTACAGCCCTGAGTTAAACACTAGTTTGGTTCAAATCTGTTAACAGCTAATTAGTTATAAGAATCTTGGGTGGGCAATAAAAATGGGCTTGTATTGTAACAGGTTAAAGATAATACCGGTACATGAAGGATGATTCATGTTTCGGTCTAATATTTTTATACTTTGAACGCTAAACAGATTAGTTTCTAAATTAGAGTACAAGTTTGTTTCTATTTTCAGTGTGTGCTTTTCGCAAAGTATATTTCTCACACTACTTAAATATATCATCATAATAATTAATTTTCCTCCAAAACCATAAAGTTATTTAACACTGCTGAGCAAAATGTTTTCATCGAGCTTTATTTTTCTTTTACCAATGTTGCCATTAGGGGGTATCCTGACAAGCCGTTCAACATTTGAAGATAAACGAAGCCGAGCAGGCAAGTCACACACTCGGCATCCCTCGGAAGACTTCTTATTGGGCCCACCTACAGATCTTAGTCAACTACAATCAGGAGTCGAGAAAATGGGGTTAGGTAGCTGGAATTATGCTTGGCTTTTGGCTGTGCTAGTTTTTGCATTCTCTTGGGGTTTATTGGAAGAAAAAGTTGAGATTGGATTGTACAGTAAGTTTTGCTATAATGTTGAGTTACGTTCCTTAAAACCCCAACTTTATAGAAAACGTTATAAAAGTTTTACCATGAGAATCAAATGTTAAATCCAGGGGATAGGTTACAAGGCCCCCAAAATCCTAGAAAAATATCTACAAACCTACAAGGCATTTAGTTTTGGGATGGGGACGGTAATGGATTGCCGACGATGCTCCCCTGCCCCTCATGTGACAATTGATAGACAAAATTTACCATAAGCATGCAAAAAGAAAGATAAACGTGAGCCACGTGTGCAGATAGTACCTAACTGATGGATAATATGCTTGAAACAGCACACTCAATGATGACTACGAGGGGAGGGTGCATGGAAGAGTGTGTGACATCGCCTGCGTGACTCATCCCATAGCGCTGCTGGAAACAGAGCGGTTGGTGAACATTTCAAACTTGACAAATGATTCATTCGGCTGAAAAACAAGTCTGTTATCAGTCAGGGACAACTCTAAGAGGGTCACATACTATTAACAACATTGCAATATACGTTATAGCAGGACTTACTGTACTATCACCTCAAAACAGTGAAATAATCTCGAGAAAGAAATTTATAGTTTTAAATTTCTTTAAATTGTGTAATGAGCATGCTTATTTTGAATGATTAAAAATAATACATTTTGTTCGTGAATTGTTACTAAAGCTATATCACAGCTAATAAATGTGATGGTTACAAAACTACTACTTTTCACTTAGAGCTAGTTTCATAGTCCGACTGAGTACGGCACTACACTAAATACAAGCCGACACCTACCTAGAGTTGAATGGAATTGGCCAGTATCATATGCGAAACTGGCTCATTCCATTCTAGATTAAGTGTGGGTCGTCTTGTATTTAATGTAGTGCCGCAATTTAGGCATACACAGTTTGACTATGAAATCGGCCCTTAATCCCTTCCAAACTACTTATCAATATCGGCTTGGGGAACTGGAAGAAAATGTCAGCTTAAGTCATTATTTTTTACAGTTTTTATGTGTAAAAAACAGTTTTGGGCCAAAAAAAATAATCAAATTTACAACACACAATGATCACATCAGTTTCTGAATATTTGTAATGGGCTTTGTGGACTATTAACAGGACTTTTTATCTTAATTTAAAGGGTTTTTGTTCAAATCAGAAATGGGTCGAGTTCTAAATTTCTCAAACCTGAATCTAGAATCTTAATTTTTTTTTTTGACTCACATATACAAATTTGAATCCTCAAATCTCTAAAAATGTAAATTTTAGTGAAGTTAAATTTAAAACATTTAAAATTTAATCTAAAACAAAGTTGTTTAATTATTAGAGCCACTGACAAATTATATTTTGTTTGTCATGTCTATTAAATAATAAACAACAAAGAGAACACTTTTTATGTAAATTAATTAGCGGCTCCAGTCTAGAAAACTGAGATTAATGGGTGGAGGTTTTGTTGTGCCGACCACATGACAACTTCACTCTTTGACTTGACTCGATTGCGGGCTGATGCCATGAAGTTTTTTTGTCCTTTTTTTTAGGATCTTGTTATTCCCAACTATACTAGTCTATATAACTTCTTTTACCAACTGCTTAAAATGGCTATTTGAAGTCGAGATATTCATAATTGTATTCAAGATACTTTTCCAAGATTTTTACAAATTCCCAAATACCAATAAGTATCTCTGGTACAAATACAGCAACGCTCGTGGAAAAGATCTATTGAGATTACTCTGTGCAAAAAATTAAACCAGCCATTTATACTGAAGCAATGTTTGATTTATTTTGCTGAAAATAGTGTTTTGTTTTGTTATAAAAACTGCAAAAATACTGATCTTAAGTTGCATTACCTTCCATCCCACTTTAAGGACAATGTTGTATAAAACAGTAGGACTCTTAATGTATATTTTCACACAGAAGTAAAATACACACAGTTGATTTATCAATTGATGGGTCATATTTGACTTTGTTAAATGTAACTAGATCAATGTTCATGTATGCATATTTTAAGGGGTGTGGTGTGCAGCAATAATAAGATACACAACAATTAAAATAATGATAGCAATTTAAAAACATCCCTTGGCATAATACTTCATAAAGTTAGAATTAGTAGTAGCTGTCAAGAGACAATCCATTAGTTGTCAATTCAATATTACTTATTTCAGCACGTATAAGTTACATATTTGTTCAAAGTTCTTTTGAAACCTAGTTCATGTTAAGTAAATAAAGCAATGTATGAATACTTTAAGATATTTCTATCTATGACATTTAAATTGATTGTTTGTATTGCATGATTTTTTTAAAACAAAATATGTGTTTGTGCTGCTTATATAGCATGCGTTTGCTTGGGATTGTGGTTAATACACCTGAAGGCACAAAACAGGAACATATTTGTTTTTAAGTTGTAAGGCCAGCATAAATAGTTTTTTTTTAAGTACAATATTACTTTAACATTTTGTATGAAAACTTTGCTATTAGTGTTTGATAATGCACCAAGCTAATAATTGTAACCCTGGTATTATCGGTGAGAAAACATTGAAACATCCAGTTCAATTATAGTAGTTATTTATCCAATTTCTTTTTTAGCACCATGTCCGACACATTAGCTCAGTCGGTAGTGTGTCTGTCTACTGGGGTAAGGTATTCTGGGTTCGGTTCGCGGCATGACCGAAAAATTTATCATTGGTGAAATGTGGGTTTACCCTTTCACAGTGATGAATTAACAGCCGGGGACTGATTGTTGTGTCTGTCCTAATCTTAATATAGCTCATAAGTCATATGAAGCTACGATAGGCCTAGCAAGCGGGTAGTGGAAAATATATGGCTTGAATAAAAAAAACTGACCCAGGCCACAGGCTGAAAACAGTCATGGATGTCAAAACCACGTCTTACTACCCGATCAGGTTATTTGCATAATTACTAATTATGCTAATGTATTAGGGATGAGGAAGGTTGAATTGAGAGGAAATGTACCTGTATTTGCATGCAGGGAGAGTGGAAAATCATTAAGTAAAAAACACCGTCAGTACACCTTACTGGAATTTTAATTCTGATCCGTCCAGCATATTGCCAGAGTGATGCCATAGACCAGGGGTCGACAACATTTTTGAGCCCCAATCAACTTATAAACTTATCAAAGGTCCCGCAATCACCCATCGTTTCTCCACTCTACTTTTTTGTTTGTCTATTCATCATTTATTTATTTATTAAAATCAACCTACATCAAATACTTGTGTCCCCCCAACTTTCTAAAAATAATATAGACTAAATTAAATTTATATTTTAATATAAAACTATTTAATTTTCTTAAAACATTATGACCAATCAAGTTTATTTTAGTCACAGCCAATATTATTTAAAACTATTTGAGGAAAGAAATTTACTTTTAATGGCAATGTAATTTTCTTATGCGATCGACTGAAAACTACCTAGAAATAGACCATTTTCCAACCCCGACCTTAGACCATGCGGCCACTGAAACTGCTTTTTATTTTAATTTTAAGAAGGTTGTGTATCAAGTTGGGGATTGGACATGAGTGTCTCAGGATTGGGTTTGATTAACGAGCTTACATTTTAACGGCCATGAACTTAGCAAGTTATTTAATGTTTAGAGTGTTAGTTGGTTTTATTTATTTATGTGACAGCATTTAAAATTAAAATCTTACTCATTTTACATTATGTTGCTTATTAGCTAATTATGACTTTACCTTGAAATATTAAAAACAAAAATACACAATTATATTAAGGATAGAAAGGCAGAGACTGCAGACTTATAGAAAACATGGCAGACCCAAATAGACAGTTAAAACAAGTGAAACACATGAGAAATTAACGAGGAATTTTAGTTTTACGGTTTTGGTCAACTTCTAACATATTTTAACATGCTTAATACTCACTTCATTGGTTGAATGGTCAGAGACGTCATTCTTGCAAAAGACTTTATGCCAATTAAAAACAATAAATGAAAATGGGTGTTACTCAGTGAGATTCAAGAATTATTTTTAAAACCTGAAGAAAACATGAGTACTTAATATGTAATATATTCAAAGAGTTGCTTAAAACATCTAATGATGAATTTTTGTGTAATTTTTTTTTTTTTAATAACCATCACATGTGTTCAATCTCGTAATTTTTTGTTGGGTGCATTGTAAACACAAAATGAAAAGTTGGGTGCATCGGCTGCTACTAGTGCTTTTGTTGGTTGTACTACCAATGCTTGTGCTGTTACTTTGTTGTAGTCTAACCTAGTCACCATGCTTTCATCCTTTACTTCTGTTCTTCTTTCATTAATGTTGACGGTGGCGCCATTTATTGACCGATATCTTAAGATTCTATAAAATCTAAAGAGCTGTGTGTGCAATATTTGAACTAATTTCATTGGATATTTTACCTCTGCGCACATATCTAGTATTAGTGTTTGTTTTGTGATTGCAGGAATAAAAATTATGCACATAGTGTGATCATAGATTATATTGATTGCTTTAGTCATAAACTGATAGACCGTGCTTGGCTATTGCCATAAAACAGAAATGTATATTGGGCCCAAGGTTGAATACCACATGAGTGAAGTATTTCAGACTAAATTATGCATTCAGTTTCCTTTAATAGGTGATCATAATTATTTTTTTAAATGTCATGAATGTGAAGTATTATTTGTGTTCCTCTTTCCATCCTGAACACACTTGTGTTCGATCTACTCGTTATCATCCATCATCATCATCATCATCTTCTTCTTCTTCTTCTTCTTCTTCTTCTTCTTCTTCTTCTTCTTCTAGCCTGTGGCCGGTTCAGTTTAGTAAAATGCCTCAATTTTCCTTTATTCTTCTACGATTCTTCCTCCTTTAATTGCTTTCATTTTTCTCCTCTCACATGCACACTTTCTGTTATCTGTTCTTCCTATCTCTTTCTTGGCCTCACTTGCGGTCTTTTTCCTACATACTTCATATCCATCATTCTCTTTGGTATCCTCTCCTTTTCCACACTCATTACATGTCCATACCATCTCATTCTTACTTCCTCTACTATCTCATGTACTCCCACTCTTTCCCAGACAATTTTATTCCCTATCCTCTTTTTCCTCATTACAGTTAACATGCTCTATTTGACCTTCTAATTGTTCCAATGTTTATATCACTCCTTATTCTACTTTTTTAAATATAATTACAAAAATAGTAGTGAACTGTTTTATGTGTAGCATTTCTTGACAATTTTTTTGTTTGTTTAAAATCACCATTTGGTTATAAAATGAATATATTTTTGGTCCATTTACCTACTTGCTAACATTCACATATTTTAATTGACTCAAATATCTTTTATTACAATAATAAGAAGCCAAGTATTATAATATTTCAACAACCTAAAGTTGAACTTTAACTAAACTGAAACTTTATTGAATTTTTCATTTCAGCTGCAGCAAACAACAATGATAGTTTAACGACATTGCCTAGACACAGGTGCGACGGTGTCGCTAATAGTCACCCTGAAGGCCAACTTGTTGGTAGCAATAGCGGCAGTGTTTCTAACTCTCGCAGTTCCACGCCACCCTTTGGTTACCTTCCCAGCTTAGCCGACCCGTCTAAGTTCAGCCTGAAGACTGAGGCGCCCCAGGACAAATCGCGAAAGCGCTTCACGAGGGAGAGTTTTGAAGCTAAGCGAAGGGAGTCCACGACCAGCCTGGAGTCCTCTCAAATCGATACCGACGATCCTCTCAGCCTGATTGATTCCCTTTGGCCTCTGAAAAGACTTTGATTGACAGATACGTCGACATGTTTTGGTTGTGAAACATTGCAAAGTTCATAGCTGTGTAAAAGAAAGACTGTCTATTTATATTGATTATTGTTCTTGGAATGAATGAATTCAACATCTAAATATGTTGTAGGGTTGAAATTTTTATATGAGAGTTTCAACTAAATTTAAAATTCAGTGTATATTTGTGCTAAAATTTGTGTCACTTCATAATGGTAATAAACAAGTGTAAAAGCGGTGCTGTTTTGCATCTAGTCTCATTTTTTTCTGCTAAATAGGAAGTTGAAAAAATGTTTTAATAAAACATCATACTTTATACAATGATCTAAAAGTATTTTACATATCTTTTACAAATTTGCTAAATAACTTGCATCTTAAATTTGACAGCATTTTCAAAAATATAAATGTCAAACACATTATAAAATAATATGTAATTTCTGTGTTGCTCATTTTATGAATCTGTAAAAAAAAGTCCTGCCCATTTTTACCCAAATTTTAAAATTGCAATTTATTGTATGTGAATATTACTGTCATGAACTTAAAATAATACAATGTAATTTATTTTGTTATTTGTAGAAAACTAATTGATCAATGTTGTGGTCTTTTAATTTTGTGAATATTATCACCCAAAAAAGAGCGAGACATTGTTATGACAAATTTGTTATCTTGCTTATGTTATTGTAAAATTAGTAGTTTTGTTATTGTGTAGAATTACAAGATAAAATTAATCAAAGGGGCTAATGCTTGATTTTAAATAAATTACTATATTTATAACTTATTTTATCGCTACATTAATTGTATCTACATTAAGGAGAACTCATTTTTATTGTTTTTAATTTTGTTTATATAAAAAAATATATTTGATTTACTTCTATTTAAAAAAAAATGTATTCACTCTACTCTTAAACCATTTATAAATAATATAATGCTTGAAACCCAAACAGATTTGAACGCGCTGACCAAAATAAATATATATTGGATGTAATAATTTACTTTTATGTTGCTTAGTGATTTACTTTTAAATTATATAATACGAATTTACACAGCATCATCACTATGAACCTATTCCAGCCTGTAGATGGGTCTATTTAGTAAAATTTACACATGAAACAATATAATATATGGACAAAGGTGCATGAAAGACTGATAGAAATTTGGTCCATTGGCAGCAGTGTACTGTTTGAATTATGTTATTCCTTTAATCATAAAAGCCATTTTGTGTTTAATCTATGGATGTCATATTCGATTATTACTGGTATCAAAAGAATCGATAATTGATCTTAATATTATGATTCTTGATACTTTGATTCTTAACAATCAATTAAAGTATTGGTAACTAAACAAAACAGCAAAATTCAGAATGAGTAGTAATTGATTATCTCTAATATTATGTGTATTTTCGGTTATTTTCTAAATGTTTTGGTTCACTTAACGACCCTAGTTCATGAATTTAAAAGACTTGTGTTTTCAGTCATTGTATATTATACCCTTTTTTTAAAAAATTATGTATAATGGTTTGACTCAGTGAGACTTTATTTGTAGGTAAAAATACATGATTACTATTGTAATTCATAATTATTTTTATTAATCATGAATAATATGTATGAAATAAAGTGCATTGAGTAAAAATATTTTGTGATAATTTAAATTATAGAATAGTAGGAAAATAATAGAGCACAAATAAAGGTAAAAACACTAACACATTTATATACACTATATAATAGCATCAAATTACTGAAGTGTGTGTAAATATGTGATAGTTTTTTTACTTTTATTTGTGCTCTACTATTTTCTTACTATTAATATAATTTAATTTATTACAAATCATAATCATGAATAGTATGTGCTAATATCTTGAAAATGAACCATTTTCTTTGTTAAAATTACATTATTATTTTTTTGCTATGCTTGGAAGTTTAATAAAGTTCAAGAATCAAAATCGAGTATCGAAAAATTAAAGTTTAGATTAAGAATCAGAATTGAGGATAACTGGTATCGTGACATCTCTAGTTTATTTCATATGTATGTTAAAGAATAAAAGTTTGTTTTCCCTAAAGAGCTATAATTACTTGTTTAGTTGTCTCAAAGTAGATTTTTACAAGCATGATAAATATTACACTGATTCTCGTTTGATATGAAAAGATTCACTACCTTAATAGAATTTAAGGGACGAGGAAGTCTCTCAAAAAAATATAAGTGTTTTAAATTTGTGCAAGTTTATATAATTAAACCATGAGTCTCATAACAGAGACTCCTCTGTATAGTGATAAGCTTTATTATGATACCCTAAAAATAATCTTTTTCGACACTAAAATAATATTATTTTAATATAAAAACATATTATATAATGAAGTCTTGTATGATTTCTTAATTTGAAAAAATATTTGATGGTAAAAGTTGGTTCTTTTTTGTTGTAGATTAGTTATAAAAGTAAATTTTGTAAATGTATGAAAATGTAGCTCCAATAAATTTTATGAAACTAAAATTAACATTATTGGTAAATATATTAACTACATGAGATACCCTAGTTCAATCTCAGGCTGTAGTTATAATGGGTTTATTCTAAGGATAGGACCAAGGGTGTAGAAAGGAAGGAGTCTGGTAGGGGAGCTGGTTCCGAACCCCCCTAGAATATTATAGTATTCACTTTCTGTGCTCTTAAAATTGTGAAATTTGCAGATAGCAAAGGCAGGCAGGAATACGCAGAACACACAAATACAAACATAGTATATATATAGTAGGGATGTGTTGTGAAATCACAACATGCTCCTTTGTCACTGCTCCTCTGACGTCACATTCACAACCTGTTCCTGACAGACGAAAGGAGCTGTTCCTTTTTGTCACAGGTCAGTTTGAAACGTTAAACCTATTACTGTATTCCCATTTGTTTTCTCCGAGCTTCTACTGTTTTCTCTCAGTCGAGACTGCGTCGTTACAATATTGTACGGTAGATGGCAGCACAAAACAGCTACGTATTAGAAGTGTTTATCAACGCTTGGCATTGCTCCTCGTCTCTCTGTCACAGGCAGCGCTGGAACAGGTCCAG
>CABFWB010000072.1:221739-233361 GCA_902151455.1 Timema bartmani | reverse complement strand
CCCCCCCACCCCTGTCGTACCTTAACGATAGTCTACCCGTCCGAGCTATCCGCATAGAAGTGTTGATGGAAGGTAGAATCTGCTTGAAAGAGAAGGTAGAAATAATTTATGAAAAATCACCGCCATGCACCCGACCGGGATTTGAAACCCTACCTTACCCTAACCGACAAACCAGATAATACTAGACTGACACCCTTGTCCGTGATGAAATATTATAAATAGCATCTAGCTGTGTGGTGATCAAGTTTTTGTCTTTCAGTCTTAATAATGTTTAAATACTATCTAGTCCAGGGGTTTTCAAACTTTTTGAGACCACACCACCCTTCACATGTCAGATTTTCCGTGCAACGCCCCTGTGCCCCCTCCCCCCCCAAAAAAAAATCCCATACCTTTTCATACTTAAAGGGAGAGAGTTGCGATTGACGTCATGCCAAGTCTTTGAGGAGCATTAGAATCCGAACTCATGTGAAGGGAGAGTTCTCACAAGAAAAAAATAGGTTTTATTTTATGATTTATTACATTCTTTAAAATATGTACACGTACTTATTGAAAATTTTCATGCTGCATTTCAATATATTTTATAAGTTTTATTTTTTTCATATAGCCACGACGCCTCGGAACAATACCGGCGACGCCCCTGGGCATCGCGACGAACAGTTTGGGAACCCCTGGTCTATTCCCTTGTGAACCTGAAAACTAATCAAATTTTTACCGCTCCTGTTCTTATCTCAAAACTCACGCAAACACATTTAGTACATTCCCGATAGTAAGAAAGTATGTTGAATGTTACAAAAGTTACTAAAACGATATCCATACATACGTCAAGTCATGATTGTCACTTTTGATGGAACGTTTCAATATGTAATTTATAAAATAGTAAAATGTTATCAATCTTGAATCCTACTACAGTCCTGTTTTCATAGAAAATTCAAGCATATTTTTTTGCGAGCAAAATTGATATCATTTCATTATTTTATGGATAGGCTACTGATACGATATTTTAATAGGGACACTGCAGATAACTTGACCTGACTTATGAACACGTGAAATAAAATATTGTCCCTTTTTTTAGCTGTCGGATGTCTTCCTTTGAAAAGATGTAGATATGGGGTAGCAGGTAGACAATAGTCAAACACTCTCGTACAAGTTACAGGTGTGAGCGAGTCAGGTGAACGTGGGGGAAAAAACACCCAACCTAGTGAGTTCCCACTGCGGTGAGTTGGCGACCCTGATTCAAACGCGTGCGGACATCTAGCGGCGGTCGGTCGAAGATGATACGGCGTGAGAGGAGGGGGTAAAGCCTAGGAGAGTGAAGGTTTCCATTCAGTTTGTTTCAATCGTCGAATGATGTGGTGTGTTTCTAGTTGAGTGATGTGATTCAAAAATATAATGGCGGCTGACGTTAAAGTGCTATCGCGATGTCAACTGGATCCGAACGGCTGTGTGTCTTTACAAGACATCTTGATTTCGTTCAATGGACCCATCACGGAACAGCATGCATGGGCTTTGTTCTACCAGTGTGCCAAGTGTTTCCAAAACGCGATCGGAAGTGATAAGAAAAGGTGCTATTTAATATCGGAGTTGGACCACGTTTTACTTCATAAGGATGGACATGTACATCCTAACACAATATTTGCCGGAGGAGGGACAGCGGAAACAGGTAGGCCCGGCGTGTGGAAAAAAATAGTAAACAAAAGCATATCGATTAGAATCTACAAAAATAAACATTTTATTGGATTGACCCTTATGACAACAATGAAAATAGAATCTAAATTTACATTGTTTATAATTTTTTCCGGTATATTTATACATAAAGTGATAAAACTAACTCAACACTGTTAGTTTTTTAAAAATTTATTTTACAATTTTTACAAAATAGAGTAAGTTCTTTTTGACTGCACATTATTTAAATAAAAAAATTCCAGGTCTTTTTAAGAGTTCGGTCAAATTGATGCTACGAACATAATTTAATATATTTATAGCTGCCCCATCTAACGATAATGTAGATTAAATTTAAATTACAATGAAATCTCTGCGATACATTAGTATTTTTTATTAATAGCCGCCCAAGAAGAAAACTGGATGGACGAATTCTTTGCCAGCCCATTGTCAGCTGTGAGGCGAATCGATAACAAACTATTAAAAAAAAAATTAATTTGCTAACCGCTGGACAATGTAGACTTCTTGAAATATGCCGGGGGTGGCTCTTGGTCAGTTAAAAGTGTAATTTAAATCAATATTGTTTGCGTGCGGTCGACCTCAAGGGTCTTGGAGGTAAAGTGCTCCCCTCAAGATCCGATACTCGTGTGTTCAGACCCAACCGGGGCCGACAGATTTTTCTTGAGCGATTAAAATCCGTATCACAATTTCCCTCGGTACCATGTCTATAGAGGTATGTAAAAGAACCCTGGAAGATATGTGAAAATACCTTTTTCGGCAAAATTGGTAGGCTCTTTCTCTATCGCTCATAAACATTCTCGTGTGCTGATATAATCAGTCGGCTCAGAAAGTGCACGTTAAATACCTCAAATAAATAAATGTATCCTTGCGTGCTTTGAGATAATCTTGCATCCCGTGTTACATAATATATCAAGCCTTGGCTACCCATATTGACCCTCCCACTTGACGTCTTCAGGTGGGATTAGAACCGACAGGGGAACAGTGGCGTATCCAGGGGGTGAGGCGAAGGGGGCGATACCCTCCCCCCCTCACCGCAAATAAAATAATCAAAAATATTAAACCCAATACCTTAATGTTGTAAAGAATGGCCAACACCTTTCTTGACTTTAGTATGATAACCCAATTATTTATATTAAAATATAATTTTTTTTCTATTAATACATACTAAAACGTATTAAACCCAAGTAAATATTTATTACTTCTATTGTGAAAGGGACTTTTTTTTTTTATTGAAATTACAAATTTGTTCGTCAAAAATAGTGTTTTTTCTTTTAAATTCTCTTTTTATTATAATTAATTAAAATTATTAAATTTATACTTGAAGGAGCCTTATGAAAACCAATCACTGCCTCCCTCACAACAGGCCTTGGATCCGCCCTTGTTGGGAAATTAAGGTGTAGATTTATTACGTTGTCAAATCATAACCAAGTTAATTATTATTTACGTAAAAAAAAAAATAGTTTATTCAAGTGATAATCCCCCCCTCCCCCCCCCACACACACACACGTCAAGGCTATACTCATTTAATTATAGTAGGTTTCTGGTATGAATTACCTTTTAGAAAAAATAAACTTTTATTTTGCTATCTACGTTTATATTATTTTATTAGTTTTATTTAATTGCTATTGATAGACTACTATCAAAAATGACAGCCACACATCACATGTATGACCAGAAGTATGAAATATGTGTAAACGGTTTTAGTAACTTTTGTAACTCTCGAAAGTAAAAAGTCCTTTTTATTTGACTGGGGGAAGAAATGAAGGTGGAATTTAGATTAATTTATATAAGTTACATGCATTTGATTGAAGGAAGTGTGGGAAACTTTGAATAAACCCCGATTTTTTATAGAGAGCCTATTTTCGACCACCAGCATTAATTAAAAGTCAATAAAATCTGGTATTCTAGAAATGTTCTATTGTATTCATTAAAAAGTTGTTTTATTAAAAATTTATCTAATAAAGCTTCCAATAATACTTCCTTAGTTAAGGATTGTTTTATAGTTTATCTTTACGTTATTAGCTAAACAGACAAAGAATATAAATAAAATAATATTTTTATTTCCGCCAGTGTGGCAACATGAGTTTACAGTTTTCAAGATAACTAGCTTCCCAAGAAAATCAGACCGTAAACACTGGCTTCAGTACACCACCCCGTCGCAAAAAACAAACAAATGATGAACTTGACATTAAGTCCGCGTGCCCACTGGTACAGTTCAGTTCTAGGGTTTTATTAACCGATTTTTACCCGTTTCAATGGCCGAATGGTCTAAGGGTCACTCTTGTGTTAGACTGTCCTACTGATGATGGGGAGATCAGGGTTCGAATCCTGATCGGGTCTACTGAGTGTTTCTTTCCCTTCTGGATGGTTTCTTACTCTCCTTCCACGAAAATGCGGGTGAATTTACCTCTAAAATGCTTCCTTCCTCATCCCTACCTCGTTAGAGTAGCTATATGCGTATAGTCTGAACAGATTGAAAGACGTGGTGATAATAAAAACGTGTTTCACAATAACTTTAAACTGTTCTAGTATAAGGTGATCTTTTAATGTTTCAATACATCACTTAAATTTAAATTAGATCGTACTACCCAATAGCCCATCGCCTTATTCTGAAATCCCTTAACCTCTCCATAGAATGACATAATTTCAAATTGTGTATATATCTAAAAATATTAACACATCAAGTTGCAATTTTAATAAAATAATGTTTGTAATATAATAATATATTGACTGGAAAAGTTGGAAAAGCCAGGTAATTTTAAAATAGTTTGGCTGGATATCCTTTTTAGTAGGTATTGATAATAGCTATTAAAAGTGACACCTTAAGATCACATGACTTAACGTATTAATATGTGACATTAGATCTAGTAGCTTTTAAATCTGTCAGATATGTCCATTCTTAATAAAATTGGGGTATACAACCGACTTTTCACTCACCAAAACAGTGTTCTACTCGCTGTGCCCCGCGTCTTACTACCCGTCTGAACCATCCGCAAATAGGTCTCATTTACACAAAAAGGGGATAGGGTTGAGAACATACTAAATGTTTTCCGCATTTTATTAAAACGCTGAGATCCAAATATCGATATCACCGGGTAACTAGACTGGACGCCTTTGTCCACGTGTTCACCGATGCAAGTTTTAATAAAACAAATTATCCGTCGAAATATCGTTCTAGACCCGCATCGGTGGTCGCATGGTCTAACTCGTCACTCCCATGTTAGACTGGACTGCCGTTGATGGCCATATAGGGGTTCGAATCCCGGCAGGGTGTACTGAGTTTGATTTCGCCCCAAGTGATTTCACCACCCACACTTTCCCACGCAAATGCGGATACATTCCGTCAAATTTCTACCTTTCTCTTTCCTACCCCGATAGTGTAAATATGCGGATAGTCGTAAGACGTGGTGTACAACCAAACAACACTAAACAGTATTCTTTAAATTGAACAATAACACTCAGGTGACCTGGTGGTCTAGGGGTAGGGTGTCAGACTTCTGTGCTGAAGGTCCGGGGTTCGAACCTCAGTTCCAGCACAGATTTATCTGCTTGCCGAACCCTTCCTTCACCTCTGACAAGACGTGTATTAATCACAACATGTGAATGTGAGGAATGCCAGACCTCCACCGTGGTTCGGATTCCACGTTAAGCTGTAGGTCCTCCATTTCATCTCACAATTTCACCCTACCATTACACATTAGCGTAAGTGCGTATAACCCGAACGGGTAGTAAGACGCGGTGCTAATAATAACAATAACACTCACTTTGACACGGGAATTGAACCCGGGATCTTTAGCATAGTACGCCAATGCTCTAAACACTGAGCAAACCAGGAGTCACCCCATGCTCAGTCCTTTTTTAAGGCAGAGTCTCTGATGGACGTGCGTAAATCGTCGGCTACATAAATAAGCGATCAATTAAGATCACAGCCAAAAATAAATCAAATATTTCTTCTATAGAAACATAGTTTAGTTTTCTGCACATGTTAATCTCAACAGTTCTTGAATATCTGTCATGAGCATAGCGGCATTTGATGACAAACTTTTTAAATGAAGATAAAAAGTTGTCACTAAATTCCAGGGCACCCTTGACAGATATTAAAGAACTGTTGAGATTAGCATGTGCGGAAAACTAAACTCTATGTTTCTATAGAAGAAATATTTGATTTGTTTTGGCGAAAAAAATGTTTATGCCATAAAAACTTCGAAAATACTGCCCTAAACTCACGCTCACTAGCACCCCACCTTAAATTGCAATCTTAGTAAAATAATATTTGTAATATAAATTATAATGACTGTAAAAGTTTGAAATTGACTCCGAAAAACCCAGAAAAGTCGGGGAATTTTAAAATATAGTTTATCTGGACACCCTGTAATAGCTTTGCTATTGAATTTGAATCCATCATGATATTAATATAGTCCAGACATAAACGAAACAGCGACCTCTACTGATCTAAGCAAATATTGTTTCCCCCAACTCAGTCGGGATGGAGGGGACAGTGAAATTAGAGGAGGGGGGGAGTTACGTCATTGCTGCAAAGTGTGTGGGAGGGGTGGGGGCAGTTAACACCCTTGATTAACACTAGTTTTTCCTCTGTATACCTCTTCGCTAATAAGTTTGTTACGTACAACTCCAGATAGAGGCAACTCAAGTTTGATTTATTTTCCTCACGTTCCCCCAAGTTGGCGTTGGTAATTTTATTTTTATTTATTTATCACAGAATCTTACTACCAGTTCGGCTTATAAGCTTAAGTACTAATTACGCTAATGGGCTAGGAATAGGGAAAATTGAATTTAGAGGAAGTGGACCCGCATTTGCGTGGAGGGAGACTGGACAACCATTTTAGGGAAAAACCACCCTCCAGTTCACCCGACCGAGATTCGAACCTCGATCTCCCCGTCCTCGGCAATCTAGCTCAACACAAAACTAATGCGTTAGCCAACTACGCCACCGAGGCGGGTTAATGTTATTTAATTCACAAGCTTAGTTTCTTTCTATCTAAGACAGTGCAGTTTTATGTATAAGGTTATTTAACGTGTATTTAAAAAAAAAAGGGAACTTAGATCAGCTCACATCTTACTAACTTGACACAATATACTTGCACCGGTGGCCACACTGTATATGGAGTCAGTTTCGCAATAAACTGTATTACTGATGTTGGGGTTTGGGTGGGGGTTAAGATTCTAATATCATATATGTGCACCAGGTGTATTTCTCAGGAGGACAGTTTTTTCCGCCCACTTTCTATGACAATGCGGGTCCATTTCCTATTATTCTTTCAACCCCTACTCTTTAGATCTTACTAATAACCATGATGTTAAACGTAATAATAAACCAAGTTGATATAAAATAATATGACTGACTTTTCAGTCTACACACATATCAATTGGGTAGCAAACCGCATCGTGGGGGCACGCAGATTAAAACATCCAAGCTCGTCTAGTATGGCTTTCTGGTGACTGTAAGGTCGCGGCTCGAATCCCGTACGAGTTTACTTAAGGAGGTAGTGTAGGGAGCACGAGTTAAGGACAGTATTATTGCAATCTTTTATATCAAAACTTTTTTTTCTGGGTCAAAAGAAATCGAATAGTTCTCCAGTATAAACATAACGGTAGTTTAATTTTATTCAAATGGTGACATCAATAGTTCTTGTGTATCTATCAAGGGTGTCCTGGAATTTCACGATAAAAGTTTTTGCTTGGTTAAAAAAAAAGTTTGTCGTCTAATATATTAAAGAAATTCAACAATTGTTGATGTCACCACGTGAATAAAACAAGACTTTATTCTCTACTGGAGCTATATTTTATTTATTTTGGCCAAAAAAAAGTTTGGTTATAAAAACTGCATAAAACATGGCCTCTAACTCACGTTCCCTACACTCTCACTCTAAGATTTTGTTTTTTTTCAAAACTTCTTCCCACTCTTCAAAATTCTACCACCCTCATCCTTACTTGTAAATATGTGGATAGCTTGGATGGACAGCGAAAAAATGAACACGAAAAAAATATACGATCTTGGTTGCTTGATGCAGAATCCCGATCGGGTGTATTGAGGTTATTTTTTAATAAATGAGTTTCCATTCTCCCTTCACGCAAATGGGGATACATTCCCTATAAATTCATCCTTCTTCATGCCCAACAGATCAGCGCAGCGCGTACAAATGCGAACTACCTGAATGGGTAGTAAGACGCGTTGCCAATATAAAAATAAAAATATAATGCAATAATTTGACGTCGGAAAGATAACTCGATTTAATTTTTTATATCGCAGTATGTATTATATTGTTTCTGTCTTTTGAAATAAAAAGAAGAATGTAAGATAACCTATATTTAAATATATAACACACCTTGTCATCTGCCTTCCATGTAAATGAAGTAATTTGCATGCAAATAAATTCAAGAACTTGAGCTTCTATCATCTTTGGGCCAATGCCTCGGGGAATGAAATGCATGCCATAAATTATTCATGAGCATAATAGGCCTGATATTTTAACTAAATATAGACAACATTGTGTTCAAAAAATGGTTGTCTCTACGTTTATTTAATTATATTTAGACCTTTACTTCGAGGAGTTCAACTTTTAAATTGGAAATTCACGGAGGTCTATATTTGTGATTATTACACTTTCCTTTGATCACACAAGACTGATGGATTTTAATACGCGGCAGTCACTTGGAAGGAAATGCACTTTTATCCGAGCTGGTAATTGCGCCCGTCTACTGAACTCTGGTTCCTGGATTCAATTCCTGAAATAACAGAAAATCGTTATCATTAGTCAAATGGAAACTTTCCCTGTACAGTGAAGAATTAACGGACTTTGAGTTGGGTCTCTTATATAGGATTAAGTTAGTGTGTAAGTCAAGTCGTGGGCTGTTATAATCTGACTTGACTGATTCTAAAAAGATTTAATGGATTTGGTGCGACTACATTTTTTATCCGCTTACTTGAATGAACAACTTGTTTGGTGTTCTCATAACATAAAACTTGAGAGGAGGTTGGCTTATACCTTCATTTGCATAAGTAAAGGGGTTGAAAACTAAAACCTAAGTTGAAGGTTGACTTGTACCATCATTCGCGTGGAGAGAGGGAGTTGAAAACTTACTAAAATAATGAATTTTGCATTAAATAAATACTCTATTCGTCTTCTTCACACAGCCAATATATGGATGAAATATACTTTTTATGTATTAAACGAACTTTCATTTTGCTTGGAAATCAATTCGCGTGACTTATATTATAGTTATTGTCCCCATGCAAATATTTTTTTTTCCCAAATTGACTGCAAGGATAATATTTTTTTCTCCCAAATTGACTGCAAGGATAATATTTTTTTTTTCAAGTCTCAACAAGTACTCTCGACAAAATAAATGAAGAAGCCGACTAAAAATACCATCCACTGAACAAGAATCACACTCCCGAAAGAGTTGGAGTAACGAAGACCTCCGTTAAGATATCTACCCTTTTACTGTTTTTTTATCACATATATGAAACACCATTTCTCTACTCGCATCTTTTTAAAAAAATATATGATTATAATAATAATATTGCACATCTGGGCTACATCACTTTTAGGCTAGTTTGTGGAAAGATTAGTCGGTACTAATGTACCGTTGTCCAGGGGATGCCTGAATGTACTAATCGTACATCCTTTCCGTGAAGGCTCTTTCGCTGCCCTGATAAGATGAGATGATGGTGATAGTGAGTATAAGGTTATGGAACCAGTGGGAATACTTACGCCTAACTAACCAAACCCTGGTGACTGTATGGGTGAGTCCCCTTTAGGGAAAAATACCAAAGGTGCCAGCCGGGAATCAAACTTGGGACCCCTAAGTTCCTAGCCAGGCTAACTGACCACTACACCACGGTGTCGGTTATATATCTATAGGTATTTACAGTGATATCATTTTCTTAACTCACTTCTACTCACTGTAACCCGCCTCGGTGGCGTAGTTAGCTAACGCGCTAGTCGTGTTGAGCTCGACTGCCGAGGACGGGGAGATCGAGGTTCGAATCTTGGTCGGGTGAACTGGGGGGGGGGGGTATTCCTAAATTNGGGAGGGGGGGTTTCCTAAATGGTTTTCCAATCTCCCTCCACGCAAATGCAGGTTCACTTCCTCTATATTCAACCTTCCCAATTCCTAACCCATTAGCGTAAATAGTACTTAAGCGTATAACCCGAACGGATAGTAAGACGCGGTGCTAAAAAAAATACTCACTGTAGTCCGTCAAAGTAAGATTGCTACCTTAATTGGTAAACGGAGTGTACCATCTAGTAAATACATAATACTATGAATAACGCCTTATGTGTGTTAGCAAGTGAATAGGTAGAGATTATATGTGAATTTGACCTGTAGCCCTCTGGTTGGGACTACTGACCACGTGGTTAGAGGTCTTTAGTTCCTACACAAGAAGGTGATTAAATAACAATTAGCAATGCTACCAAGGCGAACAGTCTTAACTACTAAGGGAGAGTCAAGGGTCAAATCCACCAAATAATGGCTACTCATTCTCTTGCCAACTAACATAAGGTGTTCTCTCTAATGACGCCTTTTTTGTTCGTCTAGTTTCCTCGCCAATGCAAATGTTCAGTGTAATTAGAAGGCAGCTGGATTGGTTTAGCAAAAGTAAAGCTTTTTAACCTCTGACACTAAAGACACACAGGTTCGATTCTCGACTGAGAAATTACGAATCTGGTTAATGATTGTTGTTTTTACGTGCACAGCGTTTTAATACCCTCCGTGGAGGGGAGGGGGGGCAAGAATTCAGTTACGAAAATCCATGGCTGTACACCCGACCGGAATTAGAATTTAATCCAACCTCATCGTTACCGGCAAACCAAACTAGATGAGAGTGACGGATACCCGCTCGCTTACAGGTGTTATTGTGTTTCTTTTCGCCCAGTATTGAAAGCGAATCATATGTATTTGATGTTCTAAAACTATCTTCGTATAGTGATTACACTGTGTGTGGTATCAAACCGTCATTTGCTGTGTGCCACATTTCCCAAAACCCTGATTTTTGGGGCCTTTTCAAGATTAGAGGGCCCGTGCTGTTCTTTATTTAAAATCCGCCACTAGATTTTCCCCATAGCCTTGTGTGTGATCAGAAAGGCGCTCTAGGCCACCGGACTGTAGTAGTATTATGACCTCCTCCCCTTTCCACACCTCAGGGATAGAGGCCCATGTTGTCCTCTCTTCAAACTCCGCCACTGGATTTCCTCTAAACCTCGCGGACGGTCAGGAATCCGCTCTAGGACGCCGGCTTTTTTTTGTTTTTTTCTTGGTCTTAAGGATTATCACCGCTGATGAGTTGTGTTGTGTGTACGCGCCACGACCGTGCATTTATCAAGCAGCAGGTCCCAGATTGTTGTCCCGGTCATGTGATCTACTTGTTGACCTTGCTTTATCCCGCCCTGGCCAAGGTAAATGTAACCTGTATTGGGCAGCTCATGTAGACAGTCAATTTTCAGAGGAAGAGTCTTTTAAATAATTACAAACTTTTTTTTTTTCGCTGTCAACATTAATAACATTTTAATTTTTTGTTATTTTATAGGTACTGATAATTATAATATCTATACCTCAGTTTTAGCTTCTGTGGTGCTGACTGACAGCTCACAGCTGACTTCTGATGGCTTTGAAAAGCTACCAGACCAAATTATGTATCCCTACGCCGAACCATATGATCTGCAAAAACATGTGTCTAGCAGCTGTCACTTCTGACAGTCAAAATTGAGGTATATACCTAAATGTTGACTGTCAGAAGTCAGCTGTGAACTGTCAGCCAGCACCAAAGAAGCCATAGGGCTACTGTATCTTAAGTTACAGTTGCAGATCACGTAACTTGAACGTATGAATACATGAATACAGATCTATCTGGCTTTCCTGTCAGAAAAGGCTGTTCTTATGAATATATGTTAGTAGACGCTTAACTGTAGATCAAGA
>CABFWB010000072.1:205098-221699 GCA_902151455.1 Timema bartmani | reverse complement strand
AAAAAAGGCGCAGTCCTTAGAGATGCGAGATGGAAAATTTCCCACAACAGATTTTTTTTTTCAACTTTTTAAATAGAACGAATAAAATCTAGATATCCATAATTTTAAACTTGATATTTTAATTCAATTTACCAAGATGACCTAAACACGAGAAACATTGTCCAGTTCTCTTTTGACACACTCGTATCGATTACAGCGCTTGGTGGTTGATAGCAAAACTAATACAAACGTCTGAGTTCATTCCCGGTTTGTTGTAGACCCGGTATAGAAATACATAACTACTAAAATAGGCATACTAAACGAATACATCCCCTCGCTCTGTGATTCAATGGACTGGAATTTTTCATCGGAAAAGGTTTGTCTTTGGACTCCTACGATAGGTGGCAATCCTCTAATCCAGGGGCTAAGGAACTAAGAGATAGCCCCAAGAGGTTCACACAAACTCCTCCAAGCCCTGATGTTGATCACCAGTGGTCCGAGGGAGGCTATCATCTAGTCTCCCGTGCAGTGAGGTTGAATGTGAGGCCTCCACCGTGGTTCGGATCCCACGTTAAACTGTAGGTCCTCCATTTCATCTCACAATCACCCTACCATTACACATCAGTGTAAGTGCGTATAACACATATTGATTTAATCTTCTTTGATATTATTTATAGTTATTTATTAATCTAGCACCGCATCTTACTTATCCGTTCGGGTTACACGCCTAAGTACTAATTACGTTAGTGGGTTAAGAATTGGGAAAGTTGAATTTAGATGAAGTGACCCCGCTTTTGCATGGAAGGAGAGTGGAAAACCATTTAGGGAAAACCACCCTCAGTTCAGTCGACCGAGATTCGAACCTCAATCTCCCCGTCCTCGGCAGTCTAGCATAACACAAATATAGATAGTTGATACATACATGGCAAACTGAGAAAAGTCGCTCATATTTTCAGACATGTTTGCAAACAATAAGTGTAAACAATAAGTTCTATCATCCGTATTCGTGAGCACGTGATCTAAACGTCGAGCCCACCTAATTTGTTTTTCTGGTTACGGGGAGGTTGAGGTTTGATTCCCGATAAAGTGTACTGAAGGCGGTTTTCCCTTAACTGTTTCCCCACTCTCCCTCCACGCAAATGCGAGTAGATCTCTAAATTATCATATAATTATTCACCCCTAAGCCATTAGTTTAAAATATGTGAATAACCCAGCCAGATATTAAGATGTGGTGCACACACACACACACGCACACACACNACACACACACACACACACACACACACACACACACACACACACACAAACAGACAAACAAACAAACAAACAAACAAACAAACAAACAAACAGACACGCGCGCGCGCGCGAGGTTATTTTAATGAGATTAGGTCGTCCAGGGTACTCTTGGGATAAAGTTATTCTCTCAGGGCCCGATGTTCGTAGGTTCAAACCCAGCCGGGGTTGACGGATTTATCTTGAGCGATAAAAATCCTTTGCCCAACTTCCTTCAGAGGAAGAGCGAATCTGTTGGCATGTCGATTGTGACATGCAAAAGAACCTTCGAATGTATGTGAAAATACCTTTTACGGCATAATTGGTAGTCCCTTTCGCTCACGCTCATAGAAATTCTTATGTGATGATATAATCAGTCGATTCAGATACCGAGATTATATATTTTCTTTATAAATTTATAAGTTTTTTTTTCTTTGAACAACTGAGATCTTTTGTATTGTATAGCCTTTCAATTATTGGTAGCAATGTTTCAAACAATTATAGATGGTATATTTTCTTTATTTTACAAAATATAACACACCACAGTATGTCAATAAACATCAAGAAAGTAATTTGCTTGTGGCTTAACGGCCCGTTAGTTTTCCTTGTTTTTTTTTTCTGACGACCCGATCGAGCGAGAGCGAGCGGTACATTGTCTCCTTATCGAAGCTGCCAGTTAGTTTCCTGCTCCGAACAGTTTTGAACCAAATATTTGCACTTTGATACGGCTGAGACCTTGACAGTCGACCTTTCAGAGATCGTTGATAATGAACGTTTATGTCTTCTCTAAAACCACTGTTACACGATACAGGCCTCATTGAATGATTAGATCAAATATAACAAAACGGGGCGTGCGTTGGGCTAGTATTTTTCTCTCCATTGAACTCTAAATTTACTTGGACTTTACGACTTTAAGCTTAGAATTTTATTTACTTTTTCATCGCGTCTGTCTACCAAGCTGGATTTTCTCAGATTATTTTTTTTATATTTCATGTCAGCGCGTCTTACTACCTGTTCAGACTAGACGCATATTTGATACATTATTCTAATGGGGTAGGGATGAGGAAGGAAGCATTTTAGAGGTAATATACCCGCATTTGCTTGGAAGTAGAGTAGGAAAACATTTAGGGGAAACCACCCTCAATACACCAGACCGGGATTCGAACCCCGATTTTCCAGTTTTCAGCAGGCTAGTCTAACATATCCCTATTTAATCACGCTAATTGTGTAGGGGTAGTAGATATATAATTCTAGAAGAAATGTAACCACATTTTATGGAGATAGAGTGGGACGATATTTGGGGGGGAAATAAACACTTTCATTACATCTGGATGGGATTCAAACTCTGACCTCTCCGCCATCGGCAAACTAGACTAGTGGATCTTGAAGTTTAGTCCGCGTGCCCCACCGATCCTGGGTTAAAGGATCACTAACGTATATCCTGCGTCCTTGAATGAATCAACCCATAAACCAGATCACATTTTATTAACAACTACCTTATTATATCAAATATATTCACAACATTGCTAATCCGTACTGGTGGACATGCGGACAAAGGGGTCATTCTCGTCTGATGCCGAGGTTCGTATCACGGCCGGATTTACTGAAGGTGTTTTCCTTTAAATGTTTCCCCACTCTCCCTACACGCAAACTGTGGGTACATTTAATCTAAATTCAACCTTCCTCGTTTCCAACCCATAAAAATAAATACACGGATAGTCCAANGGGAAGGGGCATTAAAAGGGAGGTAGGGGGTCATTATTCTCTCATACAGCTTCTTCGATCTTTACGTTTATATTTTTTCTCTACGATCTGTGGTTACCGATATTAGGTACGGACGTCCTCCCATTTTCTTTCTCTCTTCCGCACAAGGATTGGCAGTATTCTTTTTTAATAGCTTAAATGTGGCACGGCACGATTTGAACTTGGACCTCGCCTAGTTTCAGTCTTGTTGACTATGGTCAGGAGTTATTTATTGCGCGTTGTCATCTTCTGAACGCCATCCTTAAATAACAACAATAATAATATTACTAGTAGTACTAAAAATACCGCTATCGCGACGGGTCCGAAAGAGGATTAGTTCCGCAAACGGCCAAAACGGCGATCAGTTCTGTCTTGTAAAATTACGTCTCATTACTTGACCCGGTTCTCACGGGAGTTTTGAAAATAAAATAATACTGTACGTGTGTATTAAAGTACGTGCTTTTATTTTATGACGGTTTTGAGGTACTGGATTCTCTAAGTAGGGCCTACACCATGTTTTGATTGTTTTAAAATGTTTTTTTTATAAACAGGTGCTTACGTACCTGTGACACAGCGCCAATTCGAGACAGGTTTTACCATGTTAATGGAGTTATATTCTATTCATCGAGTTTTAAAAGATATACCATTGAAACAAAAACCATAAATTCTTATATAATTCTAAAAAAATCTAACATTGACATACTTTTTTTTTAGCACCACGTTTTACTACCTTTTGGGTTATGCGTGCATATGTACTAATTACTATAATGTGTTAGGAATGAGGAAAGTTGAATTTCGAGTGTGCTCGTATTTGCGTTTGGAGGGAGAGTGGAAAACCGATTTGGAAAAAATTACTCTCAGTACACCCGACCGGGAATTGAACCCCGATCACCCTGTCATCGACAGTCTAGTCTATTGCGAGATTGGCGCCTTAAGTCATGCGGCCACCGAAGCATGTTGACACCAATTAAATTGTAAAATATTGTCAATTTTGGGAGCAAAATATATGTTTATAGCCTATTTTCTCACATACCCTTATTATGGGAATCGCACTTAATGTAGAATTTAAAATTTTACGTGTTCGAATATAAAAATGAGATAATTTGAAAATATCATAATAAAGTTACCTCGTTTTATTAGATTGAAATTTATAAATAAAAGATAATTGTAAATTAATTTTAATATACAAAAATATTGCTGTCTAAAACGTAAGTTGGCTTTACTTCATTTTTATTGAAGAGAAATAAGCCTGGGAGAGTTGAGACTTCTCAAAGGAGGATTTATCTTTTTAGAAAAAACTCATTTACAAAGCGGCTCTATTTAATATACTTTATAATAAAACTTTCCCTCTGCCCAATATTTATTTGTTTGATCTTTGAAGGAAAACTAAAGGGGGATGAGAAAGGGGTTGTTGACCTATACGTTATAATATTTTATAGTTGGATCAAGACAGTTATTTATGTTAAAAGCTTAACTTTTCTAAACAAAAAAAAAATATTGATTTTCTGTCTGTTGGCAAATGGAATGAAATTTACCCTATGTTAATTGCCCTTATTAGACTTATCTAATAAAATAAATAATTGACAAATTTCTCTCAGTACCGCGATGCTTTCTCATAAGCTCTACACCCTAGCTCAGTCAGTATTGTGTCTATCAATTGAACTAAGGGGTCCGGGTTTGAATCCCGACATGGCCGAACATTATTATTGATGAATTGTTAGTCGGAGGATTGGCTACTGTGCCAATTTGTTTTCGGAATCGGCTCATACAGCCTATCCGGGCCTTTCACATTTAACCACACGAAAGGGTTAACACCGGGGAAGATAAAACCCACATTTTCGTGGGGAGGGGGGACCATGGGATGATAAGAAGAAACAATCTACGAAAAATCACCTCAAGCACACCCAACCGGGATTCTAGTCCAGTCCTCTTCGTCACCGGTGAACCGGGCTATACGAACTTGACTCCTTGGACCGTGCGCCCACCGATGCGGGTGTGTGTCTGTTATAGTGTAAGGCTAGTTAGTAAGTCTTGTATTGATACAATCGATGTGTTCAGAAAGTACACGTTAAAAATCCCAAATAAAATAAAAAATGCATCCCTTAAACCTATAACAAATACATCTGAACAAAATTTATATGTGAATGTGGAAAATGATATTACGAATTCGGCTGTATCTGGATACATATTTCAATTATATTGAAAAAAGTTGAAAAAAGTTGAAAAATACACCTTGATCCGGGAATTGAACCCCGAGATCTTTGGCTTACCATACCACTAAGATATCCAGGAAGCTATCTCGTGCTCTGCCATTCTTTACTCGTAGCTTAGAGTAGTTCGCCTTTTGGCTACGATAGATTGGTCACACGTTTGCGCACGACTCGTGTCCAGAGCTTAATCTTGACCGTCTAAACTTGATAGTTTCCTATTCTACCTCAAAGCAGATGCTGATACATTTATTCTTGATGGTTCCCATTCTTTTTACAGGCAGATGCTGATACACTTCCTGATCACACCTTTTTAATTCCCGATAGTTTTCCATTCTTCCTCCAAGGAAAATAATGATACATTTCTTCTTGATTATCACGCTTCATTCGCGATAGCTTCCCATCCTTCTTCTAAGCATTTCTGATTGGCTACATTTCTTATTGACTACTCGTTTATCTCCCTCAAGATCATACACTCCATTCCCTTAAGATAAATCGTTTCTTTCCCTTAAGACCCGCCTCGGTGGCGTAGTTGGCTAACGCGCTAGTCGTGTTGAGCTCGACCGCCGAGGATGGGGAGATCGAGGTTCGAATCTCGGTCGGGTGAACTGGGAGGGGTTTTTCCTAAATGGTTTTCCACTCTCCCTCCACGAAAATGCGGGTTCACTTCCTTTAACTTCAACCCTCCCAATTCCTAATCCATTAGCGTAATTAGTACTTAAGCGTATAACCCGAACGGGTAGTAAGACGCGGTGCTAAATATTATTATTATTTCCCTTAAGATTAAACGTCTCATTCCCTCAAAATCAAACAATTAATTCCCTCAAGCCCAAACGCTTCGTTCCCTCAAGCCCAAACGCTTCGTTCCCTCAAGCCCAAACGCTTCGTTCCCTCAAGCCCAAACGCTTCGTTCCCTCAAGCCCAAACGCTTCGTTCCCTCAAGCCCAAACGCTTCGTTCCCTCAAGCCCAAACGCTTCGTTCCCTCAAGCCCAAACGCTTCGTTCCCTCAAGCCCAAACGCTTCGTTCCCTCAAGCCCAAACGCTTCGTTCCCTCAAGCCCAAACGCTTCGTTCCCTCAAGCCCAAACGCTTCGTTCCCTCAAGCCCAAACGCTTCGTTCCCTCAAGCCCAAACGCTTCGTTCCCTCAAGCCCAAACGCTTCGTTCCCTCAAGCCCAAACGCTTCGTTCCCTCAAGCCCAAACGCTTCGTTCCCTCAAGCCCAAACGCTTCGTTCCCTCAAGCCCAAACGCTTCGTTCCCTCTAGCCCAAACGCTTCGTTCCCTCTAGCCCATCCCGTCATAAAAGTGTGTTAAACTAATTACTTTAAACATATGTTTTCAAAATATTAAACGACTCATATATTAGAAATGTAGGCTACCCGATGTCTAATCTAAACGAGACCAACATTCCATCCATCTTGAAGCGTGAAGCCCGAACTGGAAGCTAACCCAGGAAAGAGTGACCCGATCTTCACATAAAAACCGGGAGTCGTGAAATTTATGCTTAGAAAGTCGTACGTATTAATTAAATATACAGACACGCACAAGCGAGCGTAGCTATCTCCCAGACTCCTCTGCCACGCTACACTTAAATATATATATACAAATATGAATACATTAGCTCAATTCTTCTTTAATGATCAATGACTCTTGACACGCAGTGGGATAACTTCAGTGGACCATTCTCAATATTTCTTGAAATAATTTATTATTCGTAATAAAATAAGGGAAATTACCTGCAATAAAATTTTCATGAGAAAAAAACTAATTTGGGATAGAGAAAAATTACTAAATATACCTTGAAGTCCTCATACGTCTAGTCATGTTATATGTAGCTGCCACTTTTGATAGATATTATTAATTATATCAATATAAAATAATACCTACTATTAATATATATTATATAGTATAACTCATAATTTCATTTTTCGTTTATTTGAGGTATTAACGTGCACTTTTTGAATCGACTGATACTTATAAAGGAACTTAAATCTAGAACAAACACAACATCCCACCCCCAGGCCATTAATTCATCAATGTAAAAGGGTAAATCCACACTGCTAGATTATTTTTCGTGCATGCTAGGAATCGAACCCGAGACCCTTAGCTCAGTAGACTGACACGTTACCGATTGAGCTAAGGTGTAGAACAAAATATAAATGTTGCAAAAAAAAAGTTTTGAGTTTTTTTTAAAGGACCTTCACTTCAGAATCCTACTATTCAAGATGTTTGGCATAGGTATTGTAAACAAAACATTTGAATTAAAAGAAACGGAGAATAGTGTTTAAAAACACCCAGGGTTCGAATTTATTCCAGATTTAAAGAGTTTTTTCCCCCTAATTTTTTAAAACTCTTCCTCCTCACAATTTCAGGTACAATTATTCTAAATTATACTTTCCTAATCCCTTAGTGTAATTACCGGGTTCGGTGGCCACTTGGTCTAAGGCGTCACTCTCGTGTTGAACTAGACTGCCGATGACAGGGAGATCGGGGCTATAATCCTGGCCGAGTGTACTGAAGTGTTTTATATCAAAAGTGGTTTTTCACTCTCTATCCCCGAAAATGCGGGTACACTTCCTTTGAATTTGACCTTCCTCGTACCCGCTTCGATGGCCGCGTGGTCTAACGCGCTAATATCGTGTTGGACTAGAACGCTGAAGTCGGGGAGATTGGGGTTTTATCCTGGTCGGGTGCACTGAGGGTGGTTTTCCCCAAATGGTTTTTCACTCTCCTTCCACGCAAAATCAGGTGCACTTCCTCTCAAGCAAACCTTCCTAATTCTTAAAACTATCAGTGTAATAAGTACATAGGCGTATAACCCGAACGGGTTGTAAGACGTGGTGCTAAAAAAACCTTCCTCGTCCCTAACAAATTAGCGTAATTAGTACATAAGCTTATAGACTGAACAGGTAAGACGTGTTGCCAAAAAACACTAGTGTGGTTAAATTCTCTTCGCCCATACGTTTAGTAGGCCTAAGACGGGGTGCAAAATTATAAATTAAGTAATCGTTTTTGCTTTAAGGCTCAACGTTAAAAGTTGAGAAATTCGTTGAATAAATGGTAAATTTTTATTACCATGGGGAAGTCCTAACTTGAGTTTCCACCCCGTGATGAGTAGGCAATACTGTGAAGCACTTTAGGACAGAATCCAGGACGTTTGTTAATATTAATAACCGCAATATTTAGAACTATGAAAGGGCTTATATTTTATTGTATACAAGTAAATTCCTATTACGTGCTGTCATTTATTATTTCCTCATCGAATCTGATGTGAAAAAAAATAATTTGAAGGTCACCCTTGACGAGTTGTATAGTATTTGAAGACGTCATCATGATTTTTTTATTTATTTAACTAAAATAAAATAAATAGGCCTATTCTACTGGGAAACATATAATTCATTCACGATCTTATTGCACCGATCAGGTAAGTTTTTTGACGATTAAAAAAAATATTTAGCAAGTTTCAAGCTAACACCAGAACGTGTGAAAAGAGATCACAAAGGCTCTCTACAAGTGACAGATAGACAAACTCCCAGGCTGTTGGTTTCACGGTCCATTGCGAAATGAAACCAGACTTTGTTTTATTTAAGGTGGAATTTTCTTCCTATATGCTCGCTCTTGGTGGTCGAATGGTTCGGAAAGCCCGTGGGGGGACCCAGGCTCGATTCTGGATGGTGCTTAAAAGTATTTACTATTTTTTTTATAACTTAGTCCTGGTAAATACATTAGTGGCGTTCCGATTAGCTTTAAAGATCCGCTGATGATTTAGGCTCCCATTTTTTACTTTCTCTCGACCCCTCGAAGTAAAGCTGTCGCTGCTATGTCGAGCGTGGTAGGTATGTTAAAATACCTTTCCCGGTAAATTTTTTAGGCGTTATCGCTTTCGCTCATATAGATTCTTGTGTACTGATTTAATCAGTTCAGAAAGTGCACGTCAACGACCCCAAATAAAAATAGGAGTAAGTTACATAAGCTTGCCATCACTTAAATTAGTTCGTTTCACCTCTCTTTGGTCATGTACACACAAATAAACACGTTTCTATATTTTTTTTCTTTTCTTTTAAGTTTAGGCATTCGTCATTTTTATAAAGTTCTACAAGAAGTAGAAATCGAAAAGAATTAAGTCTTCCTTGACCCTCGCACTTTTTTAAATTATATCAAAATGACTTAATTATTCTTATATAAGCGTCTATGTACAGTCAAGGGTGAATAAAAAATATAGACGGCACATATTAAAAGTTAATATTCACACACTATCTGGCAAGTGTGGCTTAGTGTGCTTGACTTTGACCGGAGAAGCTGGGTTTGGACCTCTAAAAGGTGCATAGGATATATTTATCATTATTATTGTGCCAATATTTGCTTTAGAGGTTACAAAATATAAGTTAATTTTAAAATAAATCTTGATAACGTAATAAATCTAGAGTAGACCCGATTTGTTGGGAAAGATCGGGTTTCGAATCTCAGTCGGTTTTTACTTAGTGATTTTTTTTCACCCTCTCTCCACGTGATTTCTGTTATGCTTATTCTAAATTCAACCTTCCTTATCCCTAACACACTATCGTAATTATTACTTATGCGTTCAACCCGAACGGGTTGTAAGACGCGATGCTAAAAATAAAAAACTCTTGGAGTATTTCGCAAAATGGTACGCGGACATCCCGTGTGTTTATTCATCATATTTTTTCTTGTGTTAATAAATGTGAAAAATTATTTGACGCATATTTGGGCGTGATATGGACTTTTTTTTTAAAAAAAAAGCCTTTTTCTACTTTTGTCACGTCTTTGTTTATCTTACCATTAAAGTTTTATTAAGATTTAGAATGACCGTTTGTACTTTTCAAGATACCAAGATAACTTCTTATTTTTTGTTGACCTGACTAGACGAGATTTTGGATTACCACACCGCTGGAAGATTAAAGGACTAACTGTAATTTAACTTCAATTTAATTCCATATTCGCTAGGGAAAGTAATAATTTGCACTGTACAGTCCAATTTTCATAGGAAGACTCTTATCTGACCGCTATAAAAATTATTAGATCACCTTTCACATATTAATACGTCAACTCATGTGACCTGCATCTGTCACTTTTGATATGTTATCAGTATAAATGAAGTTATTGTGATTATATAGTAAAATGTTAACAATTTTGGCCGTAAAAAAGTTCGTATTTTCTGAAAGGACCTTTCTACGAAGACAGGATTGTACGTACAGGTTATGTAGCGAGGCAAAGCACACGTTAAATAATTCAATTTGAATATAAGTTCAGTACCGTGGGGCAACACATGTGGAGCGTGTTGCATAACGCATTGTAGAGGGGGCAATGAAGGCTATCTTGGGGGTTGCATAACGATTCGACCCGACAGGGAAAGTAAACTGTTCTTTAGTGTATTCTTAAATAATTAATATATGTGTGGGGTGTTAAACGCGGTGCACTTTCTAAACGCAACATGCTCCGGAATTGTTAACAAAGTCAACCCAAAAAATAACACCTCATCTATCCGCATCGGTGGACACGTGGGCCAAGGTGACGACCTCACGTGGTCTAGTTTACCGGTGATGGTGAGGTATAGGTTCAAATCTCGGCTGGGTATATTGAGGTTTTTTACCTACAGTACTTTAGACTCTTATACCTTCCTCATACCTGCCCCATTAGTTGTTCACTCTTACCCGGTCCGTTGGTCGAACAGTTTCACGCGTCACTTTCATAGTAGACTGGATTACCGACGACTGGGATATCGGGGTTCGTATTCCGGTCGGGTGTACTGAGGATGGTTTTTCCACTGTTTCTCCGCGCAAATGAGGATACACTTCCTGTAAATTCAAACTTTCTCATCTCTAACACTTTAGCGTAATTAGTACACATGCGTTTAATCTGATCGATTATCGAGTCACAGTGTCAAAAATAAAACACATGCTGTTGTACCACTTCGTTAAATCTGAAAGTTAAGTCTTTCCTTGATGGATTACACTATGGCCCTATCTTAAGAACTAAGCCATAGTGGAACTTTGCAAGGTAAGTTTGATCAACGTTTCGGGATTAATGGTATATAGGCGTATAGTCCAAACAGCTTAGTTTGACAGGGAACACGTAAGTTAATAGTAGATTCAGTTTAGATAGTAAAAAAAAACCTATTTTTTTAACACTGCGTTTAAAGACCTTTTCGAGTTGAACGTAAATTTACTAATTACACTAAAGTGTTAGGGATTAGGACTGTTAAATTTTGAGTAGTGGTAGCAGCATTTGCACGGAAAGAAAGGGGAAAATCACCCTTCTTACACCTAACCGGGATTTGAACCCCGATTTCTCCTTAGTCAGCAATTTAGTATTTTAGCGAGATTGATGCTTTAAATGATTAAAACACAAAGGCGGGTAAAAAAAACCCCATCACAAACCTATTAATGACTCACCTCCCAGATAAATCAACAGTTGACTAAAATACAATTGGTTTTATGGATAAAATAAATAAAAATTAAATGACTCAATTAAAAAAATTGTGCAATGGCGAGACCCATGTATTATAAATAAGATAATATAATTAAATTACGGTAGGTCTGTTTTATAATTTGTAAGGTTATTATTTTATTTAACTGTACTACTAAAAATTATAAACTTTTCATGTTGTTTTTTTTAAGTTTCTTCCTGTTCCTAATATGTTTCGCTTATATTTATTTTTCAGGTCACCGCACGCCCATGTCCTCCGAGCAGAAGGTGAGTGCTACAATAATGCCAACAAAATGGTGTCACATTAACCATGTTTGGTAACACTTTTAAAATGTCAGTACTCTTGAAGCCTAATTTTGATTTCAGGGTGTTTATTTTCTAAGTTTTATTGGTAATTTTTTTAAAATACCTAGTATAATTGAAGTCACTGGCCACAAAAATAGCCGGCTACAGCCTGCACACGCTACCTTAGACTTCTGAACAGTTCGGACCAATGCTTACGTTGCTGTTAGTAGTAGTTTTTAGTAAAGTGTAGATAATATTATAATATTTACCACTCAATAACTACATACATATATATTTCGTTTAAAGTATTGGAAAGTAAAATTTAAAAATGATTTGAAACCTGTACCACTGAGTAAATGGATAAGGGCGTCATTCACGTCTAGACTGTATAATTGTTGACGGGGGTGTTGTGGTTCGAATCCCGTCGGGTAGGGGTGATATTCACGGATAGTTTCCTGGTCTTCATCCAAGCAAATACGGGTATAATTTCTATAAAATGTTACTTTTCCAATTTCTATTCTCTTGTATATGCAGATAGCCTGAACGGGTAGTAATACGCGGAACATATAAGCTTTTTTTTAGCCATCATATAAGTTTATTGATCTGGATATATTATTATTTTGTATATAGTGTCTCACTACCTGTCCGAAATATCCCCATATTTACATAAATATATGGTAAAGACGAGGAAGGTAGGCTTTAAAGGAAATGTACACGCATTTATGTGGAGGGCGATTGGGAAACAATAATTGAGATGAACCAGCCTCAATATACGAGGTTGGGATTCGAACCCCTACCTCCATGCTACCAGCAATACAATTGAATGCGAGAGTGACGCACTAGATCATACAACCATAGATACGGGCTAGCTGTCTAGATAAAGTAGTTTTCACCCTCCCACATTTCCCTCCTTCCACAATGATGCCTTTTTTTACGCTAAGGTCATAATATACGTAGAAAGGGCAACTCGATAAAGTCATAAAACTTTCAGCGATACCGCGGTCGACGGAAAGGGGAAGGTTTTTGTTCGTACGTGATGTAAAAAGATGCGGGTTGTTCAATCACAGACGCGATGTGATCTAATTTATTCGGTAAACCTTTCGAGTACAGTCACGGGTCGGCCATGACATGGCGGCACATAATCCAGTAAAGAACCGTAGATATTTTTATAAGGTTATTGTGCACCTGAAGGTCTGGGAAAACGCAGGAAATTAACTGTCTGGAAAAAAATCATGGAAAAAAATCATGGAAAAAAGTCAGTTTCACAAAAAATAATAATTTAAATTTGGGACATTTAACTGCAAATCGAGCTTTGAGTAGTATGCATTTGTATAGAAGTAAATGGGAATTCAAGAACTAAGCGTGCTAATGCGAACTCATGTCCTACCAATTATTCTACTTCCAGCCTCTCTGAAACAATTCGTTTGGTAACGAATGCGTGTACACTTACCCGTCATCCAATCATCCTGTTCTAAACACCAATTGGATAACTTCACACTTACTCCATGGCACAAGGAACTCAAAGTTCATTGCAGCACTTAACAAAGGTACGCCACTCTCCAGTCCACCTAATTACCCCCTATCTCCTTCAGGTCCATTCTAATGTTATCCTCCCATCTGCGCCTAGGTCTTCCCAATGGTCTCTTCCCATTAGTTTTGCCAATCGTTACCTCGAACGCGATTCTAGACTCTTCCATTCACGCTGCATGTCCTGCCCACCGTAATTTACGAGGCTTGATTATCCTAACGTCTTGTGATATAAGTACAGGGTAGGTAACTCATCATTATGTGACTTCCTCCATTCCCCAGTAGACTTTCCCCATGTTTAAACCAAATATCTTCCTAAGCACCTTGTTTTCGAATACCCTAAATTTATTTTCGTCATGTAAGGTGAGATACTACGTTTCACACCCATAGAATGAGTGAGTTTCACTGGAACAGGTTCAAACTAAGCCTCGTGAGGACAAACTAGGAACTACTTGAATGAATAAGCAGCAGCTGCTGGTTTAGAAAACGAAGAGTAACGGCTATAGGGCTCGTCGTGCTGACCAAATGACACCTTCTATCCGCATATGTTGACAATATCATCGCTAACGACGGCGACCGCTTGGTCGGTATAGCTCTCTTGCGGGTTCACACCCTTGAGTGTTTTTTCACACTAGTAACTTCGATAAAAATGAAATTTTATTCCTCTATGCTACTCTTTCAAGTGTGTTTAAAATTGGAATCTCTTCTGGAAAGCAAAGAGAATTTTGTATTAAGAAAATAATAGTGGTAGACTTTCTTTTAACACTTGTTTTGTGCTAGCGATTTTATCGTGGTTTATCTTTAAAGTTGTTTTTATAGCGAATGTTGACCTCAATAAAATGTAATGTAATAATGTAAAGTACTGAGCATGTATTTGAAGATGGAGAATATATTTTACGACTCTGGTTAGGCGATTGTGGTAAATCATATATCGTGTTGGGAATGGTTATTATTCAGCTATTTAATGGAATCGGTCTCTTAACAATTTTTTTAAAAACCTTTTAACGTGGTTAGTTTATCCGTATACTTAGAAACGCCATTTAAATCACAATTTTAGAAGTAAAGTGTAAGATGCGATTCCAAATTTAACAAAGTCAGAGCGAAAATATTATAAAAACAGATTTTATTAAAATTACATTCATAGTAGGCTATTATCTCGCTTTGCTGCAATACATTTTGAATCACAAAAAAAAAACTATATATATGTTAATCTATCGAAGAAAATATTTACTTTTTAAAGATTATTAACACAAAGGTTGCAAATAATTGTAAATACGGCACTGTTCCTATAAAGGAGATCCGGATAGCTTAGCGGTAAAAGATTGGCGTGCAAAACAAAACGTCCCAGGTTCGATTCCCTTGTTCAGATGTAATTTTTCAACTAATTTAAATCAACTTTTTAGTTAATATTCCACCATGCCTCACTAGCCGTTAGAAGTACATTCATATATGTATTATTAATATTATTATTATTATCATTACTATCATCACCGCGTCTTACTACCCGTTCGGTCTGTACGCACTTACGCTAACGTCTTGTCAGAGGTGAAGGAAGGGTTTGGCAATCAGATAAATCTATGCCGGGATTGAACCCCGGACCTCCAGCACAGAAGTCAGACACCTTAACGCTAGACTTCCCGGTCACCCCATATATATGCTCTAGTTACACTAATGTAGAGATGAGGAAGATAGAATTTATAGGAAATGTATCCATATTTGAATCAAAGAAGAGTAGGATTTTTTTGTGGTAGAGGGAGGGGATATTACCCTTTGTACACCAGTCTGTGATCGGATTGTGATCTCCCCGTCACCGGAAAACCAGACTAGTTAAGTTTTATGTTTATTCCACGTGCCTACCGATGCGGGTGTTAAATACCATAGAGAACCATAAAATGTTATTTAGGCTTTTATATAAATATAACTAATAATAATTTTTATATCTAGTTATTAAATAGTGTTGTTATATTAACAAAAATAGTCATGAGATGAATAACTTAACTTTGTCTTTAGTTATTATATAGTTTGGATCTATTAACAATAATACATGAGATAAATACTAAACTCAATAGCCCATCTCACCTTAACCGAGAAATTAGATACGCCTACATGGTTCGGGGTTAGATTCCCGTGTCTATGTGTCATTTTTCAATTTTCAGAATAACAAATAATATACTTAAATGCTATCATTGTTGGCCGTAAAGAAATCTGTTAGAATTTTCTCTAATGTTCTTCCAACCAAAATCAGACTATAGGTCCGTGGGGCGATACAGGCTCTTAAAATTCGTCTTTTCGTCCACTCCCTAATTAGTCGAAATTAAAAGGCTTCATTGTTATGATTGACAGCCGGTAAAAGTGTGACGTTCTTGGCTTCAAAGTTTCCAAATCGTAAACATCCTCAATCGTAGATAACTTAATCGAAATTGAACCATTATATTTGAAATCTACTTCAAATTATCTTGTGTCCCGTATTAAATTCCTCGCCTTCCATTATGTCATGACCTTGTTATTTCATCTCCCAAGTTATTTTTTAATGGTAAGGTTAGTACCACGACATCTTTTTTTTTTTTTTACATTTTAAATCTGGAGCGAACACATTTCGAACAATTGCTTTTCCTGCCACTTACTGAGGTAACCACCGTCGCAAGAAGATATTGTTCCATCAGACGTGATAGGGCCATTGTTCCGGGACAGGGTAATTGTTTTACAACGATGGCGGTACACTTACGCTACCCGCGGAGAAGACAATACGACTTAATTTGTCTCTGTAATTGAATCAATTAGGGGCTTGTGTACATAAATTTTTTTTTGTGTGGACCTCACCTACAAAGTCCTCCCGGGCAAGGTCATTGAAGGTCATCCCAGGTGTAGGTGGTGGGTAATGAAATGATTAAGAGGGGGGTGTCACCTCTCATTAGAGGCCCAGAACAGTGTGTCTGCCCCCCACCCTTCCTGTTTTGGGTTGAGCGCATGGCGATCATTCTTTTGTTTAAAAGTTGTGTAAAATAGGTTTAGCCTTGACCCAATCTGCGGGGTTTGTAGGACACGGAAAGTGACTTTGAGGCCTGGTGCCTCGTGGACACGAGGACAAAGGCGTCTGTCTTATATAGTCGTCTTTGCCGGTGACTAGAGGGAAGGGGGGGG
>CABFWB010000072.1:172007-205081 GCA_902151455.1 Timema bartmani | reverse complement strand
GGGGGGGGGGGGACGAATTCTGGATGTGTGAACTGAGGGTGGTTTTTCCTTAAATAATCTCTCCGCGTGATTGCTGGTACATTTCCTCTAAATATTGTCTTCCTCACCTCTACCCTAGCGGGTGTTTAGCCCGGACGCTTAGTAAGACGCGGTGCACAGTTTTTTTGTTTACTCTTTAAAGTTCACACCGGAGGCATCTAATTTTGACCGCTTTGACAGCAAAAAGATGTCATCTTTTGATGAAGACTCGAAACGAATCATAGGATAACCGCGTCTAAACTATATATTAGATTATATGCATGCATAATTTTCTGATGGCGTAGGGATGAGGAAGGAAGCATATTAGAGGTAATCTACTCGCATTTGCTTGGAAGAAGAGTGGGAAACCATATAGGAAAAAACCTCTGTCTTCAACAAGCCAGTCTAACACGAGAGTGACGCCTTAGACCATTCGGCCAGTAAAACGGGTGATAAGAAAGGTTTAATTAAGAGGAAGTGTATCCTCATTCACGTAAAGATAGTGGAAAACCATTTAGGAATGAAAAATCTCTCAGTAAAGCTGACAGGGATTAGAACCCCGATCTCCCCACCATCGTCAGTGCAGTATCTTGCTAGAGTAACGCCTTATACCACTTGCCCACCTAAGAGGATGTTTAATAATAAAATACCTCTTGAATCCACCTTGTATCCGGGTCACCGGGCAGACAAAATCTTTAAACTTGGCCAGATGAGCATATGGTTGTAGGGGCAAATAAATAGCTTACAGTCGAGGGGGGGAGGGGGGGTGCCTACTCAATTTAAACAATCAGCTACGTATAAGAAAACGTGAACACTTTGTAATACATGTGGTCCAGCTGGTCATAAGCTGATTTATGTAGGCGGTTCCGCCAGGCACATATGGTCCTTCACGCGTGTGTTGGGGATAGCAACTTCTCTATGTAGGCTATAGTTTATCTTGATGGTTTGCGGACAAAATGGAGAGTCTGTGTGTGTGTGTGTGTGTGTGTGTGTGTCTATTTATTAACTTAACTGCCGAAGATGGCATGACTGGGCGGTTACTGTCCAACAGAAATAGCACGTCTTGATATATAATTGTTTATTTTGAAATTTTTGTTCAACAATCTATCTGTTGTGCTGCAATCGCGGTCATTAAAGTAGGACCATTTAAGTTTAGAAACAAAATATATTGAACCTGCCTGACCAAACGATCGTATACTTGGTGGCAAACTCGAAAGATTATTCCTTTGAAAACTGGAATGTAGTAGTTCGTTTGATAACTTTTTACGCAGAAATTTTAAATATTATGTTATTAAATATAATTTTATTTTTCATTGGTCACCATGAAGAAATAAAAGGGAATAGAAAAAAAACCACCCCCAGACAGGGATTTAAATCCTTGTCGTCTGGCTTATTGCGCCGACCGCTCCACCTATTGGGGTTTCTGGGCTCTCCTTTTTGGGTATCTCTTTTGACTATATACACCTGTTGAGGTGTAGGTCCTGGATAGAAAAGTCCGTAGGGTAGTTACCGTATGAGGCTGGACAGCCAGAGTTCAAATCACTGTCGGAATATTTTTTTTTAAATGTTTAAACAATTGTCACTAAAATGTCATCAAAAAAGAAATGTTTGTTTAGATATTATCTATTTATAACCCTTCTTTTTTCCCTTAAAACATAGGTATTTTTAATGACTCAATGCCGGCGGCCCCCCCTCCCCCCTCTATCTCTATCCGAACAGTTTTTTTTAATGGGTGTGCATTAGTGTTTTATGTTGGCCTATCAATAACTTGCTCTACACTTCTAAACATAAAATGAGGTGAGTTTTAAAGTATTACGACAGCATTCAAGTCTCCCCGTAACTGGAGTAACTGGTTACGGATGCAAAGTGTATCGGTAATTTGTTTAGGATGGAACGAAAGGAAAGGACTTATTTAGTCGACCAACGATTCCTGTCGCTCTCTTCCAAGTCTGGGTGGAGTGTTTCTCTGGTACGATGCTGTGTTTCTGAAAGTTTGTTTTTGTAATAGTTTTTCGTGATCTTTGGTTGTCTTAATGCCAGCTATTTGACTGATAAACATTGCTTTCTTAAGCACTTTAATAGGAGCCCTACACGATCAGTCAGTATTAATTATTACTTTATTAATAATGACAGTCTGACTGATCTTGTGGGGCCCTATAAGAGTTTAATGTCCCACCTAAGCCAGTAATCTCAAATATAATCTTAAAGTGGGTCGTATTTCTATATATAATTAACATAAGAAAAAAAAAGTAATGGGTAGAACAGGGAAGAAAATATATTCACCCTTCCTACTCTATAGATTCGATAATTTAATTTTTACTCAAGAAGTGTTGTAAAAAAAATTGATCGGTTCAAAAACTGATGTAGACCAAAAGATCTTTGATAGTGAACTTTATAAAAGTTTGTTTGCCACGCACACATACCCTAAAATTATGATATTGGATTAAATAAATAAGGGATGGGGGAAGTAGGTTTTATTTTAAAGTTTGCTTATTGAAAATCGTATGGTCTGAATCACTTTTAAGAAATAGCCTAACCATTTTTTTAAATACATTTTTGTTAAAATAAATGTGTTAAAGCTACAGAAAAGTTTATTAAAAACTAAAAAAAAATAAAAAATTCAGGAATTTTAAAATGGATCAAATTAATTTCCGAAAAATTACCTAAGGCAGCACACATTCTTGATGGTTTTTAGCTTTATTACCTCTCAATATGTATGTCAAAGCTACTAAAATATAGCTGATGTAATCATAAGATATAAAATTACGGGCTCCTACAGGGCCGTATTAAGGATCTGAGAGTGTTTTTGTTGTTTTGTTTTCACAGCTCACACCCCCTTTAATCACCTGAAAAGTATTATCAAGGATGTATATTTGTGTTCGTCCTTAATTCGTAGGCAAGTAAGCAGGAAATTACTGGAGTCTTATAAAATTCATAATACTTTCAACGCCATTATGTTATAAAGAACTTTCTATTACTTAAAGTGGGATGAAAAAAAAATCCTTGATGGCATGGGGGGTGGACTACATACACCATGAGTCACAGATAGTGATACCACTATAAATATAAAGACCTTAGTACATTCCTGGAATTTTTAATCGAAACAAAATCAAGTCACACTATTTTAATTATTTTTTTAATTTAACAAATATATTTGATAACTGTTGTGACAATCCACAAGGACCACTCATAATGTGATGTTCTTAAGTATAGTTAACCCTCATGTAATGAAGCCAAAGAACCGAATTTGAGACCTTTTAAATATAAAATATGTGTCAAATTTTGGATGCCTTCACTTGATCATAATGCTCTGTGTGGCGTCGGAGAAAAGTTTCTCACTCGTAATAAAAATGTTTGTAGTAAAATCTATTAGATACGATTACCTACGCTACGTAAACTAGGCCCGGGAGTAATTTAATTTAACCAGGACAGAATGTAGACCGATTACAGGTTCACATGAATTGACGTATGCACACGTGAAATTAGATCTAATAACGTTTATATTTATCAAATAAGGCCTGTTCTATGATATCAGACTATGAGTTGATTAATCATTCCTCTTATTTTGTAGCTCTCTCGTTGTTCGGTTTCTCTTTAGTTTCTCTTGCTCCAGTTCACCATTTTGTACCTCCTCATCTTTTGTTCTTCTCTCTCTGATACTTTTTATTTCTCTAGTTTTGTTTTAGTATTCCCCTCCCCCACCCCCTTACATGTTTGTGTCGTGCTCAAGGAGATTCTCTTCTCCAGTTTCCCGTGTCGAGATGTAACGGAGTCTGTTCCATCTGGCGGAACAGGTTTCAAACACACGTTGCTCGTGTGCTCGCACGGGTAACACCGCTCACACAGGTGAATATGGTCGTAGGGTCGCTGTTTATATGTTCTCCCCTCGCAAAGTATTGACACAGGGATAATAAAATACTGGTGAGTGCTAAGGGGGGACGGTTATCTCACATGAGTCCCTCGAGACAAATTCGCGCGGTACGAGATACGCATGCGCTTTTTTTTTATTTCCTTACGAAAAAAACCTATCTTGGAATTAGAACAGCGGTTCCCAACGTGGGGTACGTGAAAATATTCGAATGATGGCGGAAAGAGGTACATTGGCCAGCAGTGTAGGACAAAAGATTAGTCAAAAGTTATGAATTAATAACTCAACGATATGACCAGGGGTGGTTCGGGTTTTCTTTTATAGTTGACCTTGAAAAAGGGATTTCATTTTCAAACATAAGATAGTTTTATAGTTATTAATAAATTAAATGTGTTGGTTTTTATTGTAACTTTTGCTTTTTTTAATGGAAAAATATATTTCACCTTTATTATTACATTGTTTTTTAATCCTATTATAGCATTTATTTTCAGATGCATCAAATAAATTAGAAATAACTACTATTGTAGTAATTAAACATCTTGCTAAAAATTAAGGGCACTATTTATGGAAATGAGCTGCCAATGGGTACGCAAGCGAAAAAAAGGTTGGGAACCGCTGAATTAGAAGCACAAATAGGTCACATGAAAGACCAACAAATTATGTATAAAGAACATGTTGATTTAATTATTTTTTTAAATCTGCATTTAAAGTTAGCTTTAAATATCGTTACTAACACATTTAAGAGTGTTATTTCTGTCAGGGTTTGCTCAGCTCTGATACGAGAGTATAGTACAGATACGGTATGAATCCTGTCCAGGGGTTTGAGGGAAGGAAGGGGGAATTATGACTTCTTCATAAGACTTTACTATCTTCTTCAGGAGTATTTTGACGTGTTGTTCAGAAATTCCTGGTGGTTTGTTACTAAAAAATAGGGCTCCCGTCAAAATTAGGTTGAAAGGATTCAAAATGTCCCTCCAAATAGGATTAAAAACATACATTATAAGTTAATTTTTTTAATAAATTGTTATAATTAGCTCATATTGAGAGACTTTTCACTAGAAACGTCGCCTTTTTTTTTAGCACCGCGTCTGTCTACCCGTTCGGGTTATACGCCTATGTACTTATTACGCTAATGGGTTAGGGATTAGGAAGGTTTAATAGAGAGGAGGTGCACCCACATTTGCGTGGAAAGAGAGAGAGTGGAAAACCATTTAGGAAAAACCACCCTCAGTGCACGCAACCGGGATTGAACCCCGATCTTACAGTCTTTGTCAGTCTAGTCCAACACTAGAGTAGCGCCGCCACGGAAGCTGGTAACGTCGTAGTTCTAAGATCAAAGTAAATGGTCAAACACAATCTTTAACTCGGTTACAACAGAATATTCTAAGATGATTGATGATTGTTTGAGTGGTTTTAATGCTCCAAAACTGCCCTATCTATATACAATATACCGCAGTGTGAAGGTATTTTCCTTCGAGAAGGTGGCTCCCAGGAGAGCCTGACTCATAGCCGATCAGGTATGTACAAGACTACGTTCGATTGAGAAAACTTATTGGATTATAATTTTCTACATTCTTTAGTCGATGGCGCGTGGTCTAGACTGTGTGTGGACGAGACTCTGCGTGGAGTTCCTCCTCTTAGATTTATATTCCTGACCTGTAACTTACCTGACTGGTGTTAATGTGGCGCGGACGTGACACAGTTGTTAAATTGGTCACCGGTTCACGGTTTTCAAGGGGCTACTTTAAATACTTGCGATGAAACACCAACCATCCGCGTCCATGGAGGATTTTTAAATGTGGGCCGTTTGTTTAACCGACTTTTTAAGGTGGGCCGTTTGTTTACGAGATTTTTAAGGTGGGTCGTTTTATTACTTGATTTTTAAAGTGCACCATTTTATTACAATTTTTTTAAGGTGTGCCACCGTTTGGTGTACGAATTTATTAAGGTGGGTGGTTTGTTTTACAGTCTTTTTAAGGAGGGTCGCTTGTTTCATGGACTTCTTAAGATGTTGTTGTATAAACTTTTAAAGTAAGTCGCTTGGTTTTTCGGGATTTTAAAATAATTTTTGTGTTGTATTTATCTTAGACCAATTTGCAACAAGGTAATTACTAAAAAATTCATGGTGTGATTCTCGGTCATTGTGGAGATAACAAAAATTTCGAGATAATATTAGAATATTTATTTGAAATGTTGAAGCTACCCTCTCTTTGAATCGTATGTACTTTGAACGGTCTCGTTTTAAGGGTTGCCGCTCAACTCTTCTGGCTATATATTTTGTACGATTGCACTGGGCTATTTTTTTTTACTGCGTGAACATTCTTATTTCAATTTTTGCTACACTTCGGACAGTGGTCAAATTTTCTTAATTTTTTTTGTTTTATTAGGCCTCCAGACACCACTGCGTAAAATTTACCAGAACATTTTCATCTCTGTTTCAAAGTATTTTAACTTAATTCTACCTCCCTTATCGCTACCCCTTATAGTGTAAATATTTAGATAGATCGGGCGAGTAGAAAGACGAGGTCCACAAAACAAAAATACTTTGTTACTTTTCAATAATCCCTAATATTATAGTTTGATCAAAAACACCTCAAGCTGGGCTGAATTATTTCCTTTCGACTCTGCTTTTCAACTGTTTATTGATGTAGCCAAAATGTAATGGAGGAGAAAGGCCGGATATAAGTGATCAAACAGAAATCGTGGAAGAATATCGAGAATGTTCTTTCAAAGCAAAGTTAACAATCTGACAAGAATAAGATTCTCCAGTTGACAGCATCAATAGCGTCCTTTTCAAGTTGTCTCTTGTAAAGAAAGTGTAAAAAAAAAAAAATCGATTCCTTTTGAAAGGGGGTGGAAGATTGTGTGTTACAAACAAAATCATTATAGGAGTGAAAAAAAAAAAGAGAAAAGTTGATCTTTTATTTTGTCTTCCTTTCTATAAAATTTTCTTTGGTCCTACTTTCTTGAATAGGTTCTAAACCATGACATCTCCCAAACAAAATTTAAATCTACTATGCTTGGGTTGGGATTGGGATGTTGTGAAGGGTTGGGGGGGGGGCGATATACCGTTACCTGCCTACACTACTATTATTGATCAGTTAAAACGTACTTTCACACAAAGCCCTGGTTTAATGTGTAGTCCAAAACATCAGAAATTGCTCTGCGATGTCATAAGAAAACTTTACCTTTAAGTGGCATGCCCCACTTTTAATGTAGTTGGTCATCGGTGATTGGGTTATTAGATAGGCGTATCTTTTTATCTCTGTATTAATTTCTGGTTCAATCCCGAATGGTATTACATATGGTGGCAACATATTTTTCAATGTAGTCACAGGAATGGCGAATGATAAATTGAACTCGTCACACCATGAAAAAATTAAATAAATTAGGTTGCTCAATCGAACATTTAAAACAAATTCACGTATTTGCTTCAGTGGCCGAATGGTCTAAGACGTCACTCGTGTTAAACTGGCCTGCTGATGACGGGGAGATCGGGGCTCGATTCCCGGTTGAATATATTACATTTAAAAATATAGTTTGATACTACGGTTTGAATCATCAAAAATCATCGTGAAAAATATGTCATCCTAATTAGAAAATCACAAACTCTTAATTTAACCCACCCCCCTATTCCCCCCCCCCTCCCCCCCCCCCTACATTCACATTCTCACCCAAAACTCTGACGGGGACAAAGCGAGCAGCTTAGAAAAAAAAAACAAGTTTCCTGAAAAATAGACGGCGTACGGTCTTGGACTGTGGATGCTGTAACCATCGCTCAGACAAGTGGAGGGAGGAAGGCGGAGGTATGCAGGTTGAGTCGGTCGGTAAACGGGAATATATACCGCCCGGGGTACCCGGAACATTTTAATATTGAAACACCGAACGCCACTAGTGTGTTGCCGTTCAAAAGGGGGCGTGTCGCGGGCCGACGCGCTCGCTTGTCGCGATCAGCTGACTGCACGAAGAGTTAGCGGAACAACGGGAACCTTAAAAACCTACTCACCGTGGGCCATATATATGTTCTTTTACGTGCTCCGCGACTCACTGCCTGTCCAGGCTCTCGGCACATTTGTACCTTGATTTTCTTACGAGTGGATATTAGGATCACCTTTTAGAAAATACAAGCATATTCTTTTGATATTCTTTAAATTGAAAAATGACACCTGTACACGGGAATCGAAACCAGGACCTTTGAATTAGTTCTCCGATGCTCTACCACTGAGATATTCAGGAGTCGTTGCGTGCCAAGGGTCATTCTTAACTCATATTTTAAGGCATAGTTTGTGATGGACGTTCAGATAACGCAGCCATTTTCGATTCTTGAGGGATCTATGCTGCCAATAGTACAATGCATTCCTTAAAAGAATGAGAGAAGAAAGACCCTGGGCATGGGACGACTCCCGGATAACTCAGTGGTTAGAGCATTGGCGTACTAAGCCAAAGGTCCTGGGTCCGATTGATCAGATGTCATTTTTTAATTTAAAAAATATGATATTTAAATGCGGCTATAATCTTAACTTACAAATATAATAGCTTAGCTATTTAATATATCCATCTTTTGAGCTCAACATTGATAACATTTTACAATATGATTACTATTTTTTAGATATTATTGATATATATATATCAAAAGTGACAGCTGCGGATTACTTGACTTGACGGATAAATACTTGAAAGTAGAACAAGTAACTTTTATAGCTGTCAGATATGACCATTTGTAAGAAAATTAGGGTATGCATTAACGGGTTAGGGATGAGGAATGTAGAGGAAGTATATACCACCCCCCCACGCATATCATACAAGAAAAAAAAATCTTCGCACACCCGTTCGGGATTCCTATCCTGATAGTTCCATTAATCAAACGATACGTCAAGATAAAAACAAATTTAGTGGAACTCGCTATTTATTTAATTTCGTTTGACCGGAAAAGAGTTTTGATTTAAAAACTCCAAATAGTGACCTTAACCTCGCCATCTCTGCACTACCACCTTTATTCTTGGAGTTATAGCTTTCCTTGGTGATCAAGCAGGAAACAATTCTAAATTCAATAGTCAATAGAACATTACATTCATATGTTATAACAGTTGCTCACGTGGTTTGACACCACTTTCACAGTATGTGCACAGAAAAAAGCCGTTTGTCCTTAAGTTCTAAAAACGTCCCGTTCAGTTTGTTGAATAGAAAAATATATTTATGGGTTGCAAAAATTCATTCTTGCGCGGACTATTGACTTTTTCAAATTGCCATTGAATTGTAAATAAGAAAGCTTATAATACTAGTAGAGATGTAAACGCCATGACACACATAGTATAGAAGTAGGCTTAGCTAATTCTTAATTGCAAGTATTTTTTAAATGAGATCAATGTTCTCGTACTAAAGAACATTTGGTTACAGTTAGAAATGTTTACCTTGTTCCGCGCAAATCCAAGTCTCGAATTACCACGGGTTTCAAGGTGCTGACATTTAGTAATCGCTAGAGCTTAACTGGTCTCCTCGCTACAAGTACTAACTAGGAATTCGCCCCGTTTTTTTTCTCTCACTATGTTCTTAGAAATATTTCTATTCTTCTGCACGTTTCCCATCAGCGTGAACACAAACTATTGTCTTCTTTTGATTGATTGGAGGCAGTGAAATCACCTGTTTAACATGAAACCAATCGATTAGCGTTGTGTACTCACAACTGAACACAGCGACCCACAATAAACTCATTTTATCAAAAGGTTTCTTGTTTAATTTTGTTTTGTACATAAAAAAAAGTGTTAAATTAACAGGTTGTTAAAGGCGTCAGTATCGTTTTTTCTAATTTACCGGGTTACTGGGAGGTTGGAGTTTGTATTCTAGCCAGGTGTAGTGAGATATTTTTTCTTAAATGGTTTCTCATTCTTTTTTCACGTAAATGCAAATACATTTCTAAAATTTCACCTTTCTCATCCTTACGCCTTCAGTTTAAATACGCAGAAATCCCAGACGAATAGTAACCCACAACAACGAAAAAAAAACCGTGCTCTTACTTTGTCTTTTTACTCCCTCATTACCCCTCGCAGAGATAAGTATTGTGATCTTCCAAAAAAATCGAACTCGAGATTTTGATAAATGTCCACGTTTTATGCCACCTTGAAACAGAAAAATTGTTTTTCTCGATGCCGACTGTCTGTCTCTTGTTTTTCTCCATGCCGACTGTCTGTCTCTCTGTCAATCTATATCTCGGCCTAGAGCCGGAAACATTTTACCGATCGGGCTAAAACCTGGTATCTAAAGTTTTCATAATGTTCCCCTGAAAATTTTTTGGAATTAGATAGCTAACCCTAAAATTAAGGGTAGTTTAATGAACGGCAAAAAAGAGAAATTGACTTTCTCGAAATCAGCAATAGCGATTTTGATTAAATTTTGTAAGTAGGCACTGTTTAACATTACAAACAAAATAAAAATGTTCCCATGAAAATTACTTTGATATTACTTAGTCAGAAATTTCCAATTCACATCTTCGCAACTATTTGAGATACAAAATAACTTATCATTGTAAAGTTTTAGTACTATCAAAAATAAAAATCTCTGATTTGAAATATATATTTTTTTTTATCAATAATTCTTAAGGTATAAGCAAATATATATTTTTATGGAAGTGTTTGAACATTTAAATTGATTGTTATGTTCTTTGGTGGACAGGGCTTTCTCTCTCTTTTCTCAATGTTTTTGTAACAGTGTATATAATTTCATTTATGCTCTTTGGTAGAGTGTTATTATTGCACGAACTTATATTATTGTTTAGCAAATGTTTCTATTTAAGATAAAAGAGAGAGTCTGTGCATTGCACCTTACCATTTATTTTGTGTGTGTGGGGTGAGGGAGGGGGAGGGTATAGGGGGTGAACATATTTTGCTATTTTTAAAAACTACGGGTCAAATTGAAATTATAATGCCAATACATCTATCTCAATACTATCTCTCTCTTAAAGCTATCAATATTACGCAAAGATCAAATGGTTTGGAGTATTTTTTCAAACTTAATCCCTGGCGCTAGTAAACCCCCCCTCCTCTCTGTGCGTGTTAAATTGACACGTAAATTAAGATAAAACGCGCTCTTTGGCCCTTTATAGTTTTTCAAGCTATCCCGGCTCTACAGTTCATTCATTCATACATACACCAGTAGATATTTATATACAGTTGTCCCGAAACGATTTTTATGAATTTCATCCAATATAAAATGTCAACTAAGAGCTGTATAAATACACATTATCCTTACGACTTTGATACTAAATTAAAGAACTTTTTACCAACCATATAACTAACACAAACATTACCAATCAACGAGATTTAGACATAGGAAACCCAAAGTAGCTTAGGGCCGCTACAGACGATCCTTCTCACTTTGATACTTGCCTGTAGAGTTAAAGTCTCAAGTTAAGTTTCGATACCGATAATGGCAAATAATATAGAATAAGTATAGTGAGTAAAATTTACTAATATAAGTTTCATTTCTTACGACCATATTGCCTTCGCACACGTTCAAGCTTGTCAGCGAGTCTATAGACTCGTAGACAAAATATGGGGCAGGTTTGAAATCCTTTAGGCAAAATTCTTTGGGCTGTATACCCCACTAAAGTCCTAATACTTTTCATCCACACGCTTCGTTTTACCTTGAGACTTTGAACTGTACAAGCAAGTATCAAGGTAAGAACGATCGTCTGAAATGGATCTTATATACAGGCTGGCCCACGGAAAAGTAGCCCGCCTCCTATATCCAGCAGGCGCCTCACTCTGAACTGGAGGAGGTCAATCCCCCTCCACACATATTGTGACATGAAGAATGAGCAAGTGAACTGCTTGTATGAAGCTGTATTGACTTACCCACATGTTGCATGATCGGCAGACAGGGTGGAAGGGGATTGGCCTCCTCCAATTCAGAGTGAGGCGCCTGCTGGATATAGGAGGCGAGATACTTTTCTGTGGGCCACCCAGATTAGGTAAAAGCTGTAGAGATAACCGTAAACCTGTAAATTACCATCTTCGATGATCCCATGATATTACGACGGCGGTTTTCAAACTGGACTCCGCCATATATATTTCAGGCTCCGCGAGGCAATTTTAGAATATTACTTATTTGTTTTTCACTCTATAAAATAGCATCAGTAATTAGGATTGCCAATTTTTTCAAATCTAAATAAAGGACATTTCACAAAACTCGCAGCCAGAAAGTGTGAGGTTTTCCTTTTGTTTTCTACTTGTTAAAACTTAACGGTCGCTATTGAATGTTTGTGATATTAGTATAAAATAGGTTCCAGCATGTATTTTTTCTGGCGCAAGGGCTCCTTCGCTCTAAAAAGTTTGGAAACCCTTGATCTAAGGGGGTTGCCATAGAATAGAGTGTCAATGGATAGGGTGGGGACTTTGTATCCCATTTGGGTGAACCGAGATATTTTTCCTAAACGTAAATGCGTTTATATTTCCTTTAGATTATAAGTTACTTATCCCTGTCACTCTAGTGGAAATATGCGGTCTGCCCGAATGGCTAGTAAAGCTTGGCGAACCAAATTAAGTAGTTGATTTTACTTTTAATATTTCTAAATGTTTCGGGTTTTTGCACACTTGATGAGTAGTTCCCATACAATTTCCCTAAATGTCAGATTTATTACTCATCGGGAAGTACGAAAAATCTTATAGGCAAACATACATTCATCATTATAAATGTTATTAATATAGATTTTATCTGCAGTGAAAACTATATATCAAAAGTGATAGCTGCAGGAATATAATTTGACATGTGGTTATATGAAAGTAGTTTTACTAACTTTGGTAACAGCCGCAACCTTCGTTTGACAGTTTTACCGTAGGGTTGACACCTACGTTGGTTAAAGGTGACGTCACTTGTCATCTTATGAAACAGTAGACTTGAAACGACAATTTCCTTGAAATGCAAGAACCGCTTAGTTGGGCATCGTCTGTTTTTACAAAAACAGCCCAAATTCTACTCCAATTAAAAGGTTCTACTTGAAAATAGTCACAGATTTAATTATATACATCTTCAAGTATCTCTCGGTAAAGTACATTAGTTTGTTGTAACTACTTTCACAATCTATATTTGTAATTAAAATCTCATCTTACGCGTAGATAAAGCCTGGAATATTATACCGGTATTAAACGTCAGGAAAGAAATGAACTAATAATTTTGCTGATGTATACTATACTCACTGGCAATAATCCGTATCTAATAAAATAAGGTTAATTGTAAAATGCTGAAACAGAGGTATTTATATAGTATTATAATTGATTTCCCATTCATCCTTGTTGAAGACGTGAATTTTCTCACTTCTTTACCACAAATTCATCATGAATAAGATGTAAATTATACTATAAACACTCACAGTTGTTAAAATATTTTTTGTATCCATGTTCTAATTTATATAATTTTTACCTCAACTCAGTTCGATTATAATCCATTTGGTTTGCAACTATTCATACTTTTAACTTACAAATAATTTTATTCTGTTCATCAATTTTAATTTTCGAACATACAGTATTTATATTAATTTTTTTTAAATATTTGTTTTTTTATAAAGATTGCACGATATCTACCCCACGCAGAGGTTTGGAGTTTTTAAAATTGATAGCCCTTGTGCATGAAAATGTGCACTTGAAACAGGAATTTTATAAAATTTGGACCAGATATCTTAAAATTAATTAAAAACTGGGTCAGAAGCAAAGCAATATTAATAAAATCAAGAGTTTGTTTTTTCTGGCATACGCATTACGTGATATATACCGCACGCAGAGGTCTGAAATAAAAAAAATTAGTAGATCTTGTGCACGAAAGTGTGCACCTCAAAGCCAGAATTACTTAAAAAAATTAGATTTCTTAAGATTAACTACAAACTTCCCGGGCAACACCGGGTGCTTCGGCCAGTTTTATATATAGTTGTATTCTTCGACTTTTAATTGTAACTTAACAAACTACCACCACCACCACCACCACCACCACCACCACCATATAAATCTTTAGATTGGTTTGCTGCGGCTCTCCACTTTTGCCTATCCTGGGCCAAATTTTTTCCAACTTCTTCTGCCAACATCGTTCGCTATCTGATTCATGTATTTCAGTTTTGTTCTTCCTCTTGAATTTCTCCCTCTCATATCAACTATTAACATAACATTATATAATTATCAGTTTTATAGATATATTTGGTCAATTATTGCATTTTGTAATTTTCTAATGTACAATTTATTAAATTACCTTATTTAATAACTAATAAAATCTTATCATTAATATTAATAATTCTACTACTTAATCTGAAACAAAAGATAGCAATACAATAGGCTACCAAACATATATTTACTTTTTTCTTATACTAATAAAAACTGCCACATAGGGATGTGCCAGGCGTCGAAATACAGACATCTAAGGTCAAATCTCCATCTCACCGACTTTTAACACCCACAATAACCTTCGCATCTTCGAAACGTTTCGAGGTAAGAGTAAGGCTGCGTTATACAGTGAACATCTTACTAAATATGACCATATTTCAGCATTTATAAAAGTCATTTTTATATTATTTACTAAAAATTCTTTTAACACAGACTAGTGATTAAGTAACATTTATAACGTAAGGGGTGACATGGTGGTCTAGGGGTAAGGTGTCGGACTTCTGTAATGGGGGTCCGGGGTTCAATCCTCTTGTCCCGGCACAGATTTATCTGATTGCCAAACCCTTCCTTCACCTCTAACAAGACGTGTATTAATCACAACTTGTGAATGTTGTGGAATGCCAGGCCTCAACCGTGGTTCGGATTCCACGCTAAACTGTAGGTCCTCCATTTCATCTCACAATCACATTTAACCCGAACGGGCAGTAAGACGTGGTGCTAATAATAATAATAATAATAATAATAGTAATAATAATATAACGTGAGCATGGATAGATTCAGATATGTCGGCACAAAAGCATGTAAGTTAGTGTGCTCTTTTCACTTTCACCTTTCTCTTTACCAAGATGCACTTAATGGATAGTTTTAAAACTAAAACCACCGGTAGTATTACGTGACCGCAACAAAAAAAATCTCATCTTCTACTTCGGCCTCGACTTTACTTTGCATGTTTCAAGCTTAGTTTTGACTTTGTTTCGCATTTAAAAAAGGGACCTTCGTGCACACACCCTTAACATTAATTTTAACATCAGCTGAGGGTGTCAATATCTTGGGTACGAGCACCTAGTTTTTAGGTCCGATGTGTTTTTAGAGGGCTACCGACAGAAAATGCATAGGTCGAATTAATTGTGTAGCTGCTTTGAAGTGCACCATTGTTTGGAGTCTCTGAGCCTTACTGTACATGAGAACATCGCTTGTTGGTTCGTTCACGAACGACTCGTCTCTATTTCAATTTAAGTTATATTGTGTTTGCATTCTAACAAACCTAAACATTTTATTATTTTATTATAATTATTGTAAAGAGTCAAAAGGGGGGGGCGGGGGGCTTACAATACATGTCTGCCACGTTTCCACGTTATGCAGTTGATTTCTCTCTGTTTTCTTTTGATAAAAGGTCTAGGGTGCGCTTTTGTTCCATATCTTCGTGTGCTTTTGATATGAGGTCTCTCTCCCTCATGTACGCTTTCGATGTTGTCCTGTTTTGAGAGTAAGCGGCACGACGCCGAANTGCCACGTTTCCACGTTATGCAGTTGTTTTCTCTCTGTTTTCTTTTGATAAAAGGTCTAGGGTGCGGTTTTGTTCCATATCTTCGTGTGCTTTTGATATGAGGTATCTCTCCCTCATGTACGCTTTCGATGTTGTCCTGTTTTGAGAGTAAGCGGCACGACGCCGAAGATACCTGGGACGATAATAACCTCAAGAGACGATGATTGTCACCGGAGGAAAGAGGAAGGGGGGTAGGATGTATTCGACCTAGAAAACTGGTGGCTAATTGGTCGCATCGCACGGCGCAACGAGACTCCGTGACATTGTTAGTCGACAAGGAAGACGACGATGGCGATGAGGATTGCGTGTATCAACGACGTGGTTGAGAGGGAGGAGGAGGAGGAGGGAGGGTTATGAAAGGGCCCGCGCTACGAGAATGCAATTAAAACATTGTGGGGCACCGTGATTCTTTTAATGAAATTATTGTACGCTCGTGCCTGTCTCGTGTATTATGGCTGTAACTGTACTAACTAGAGGAAGCCCAGTTTTTTTAAGTTAGGGTGGAAGGGGACGTGAGCTAATGTAATTGTGTTTTTTTTTAGGTTTATTGAAAACAAAGTCCGACATCTTAGCTCAATCGGTAGCGTGTCTACCTGTTAATCTTAGGGTTCCGGTTTCGATTCCCTGCATGGATGCAAAATTTATCATTTTAGTGAAATAGCTGGTTTTCTCTTTTACACTGATGAAATTAACGGCTTGGGGGGCTGGATGTTGTGTCTTTTCTAGATCTAAGTTAGTTTAAAGGTCGAAGGTTGATATTATCAGTCGGTTCACAAAATGTACAATAACACCTCAAATAAACAAATGAATAAATATATCGAATTCGCAAAGCTTTTTAGGCATTGAAAAAAAGGAGTAATTATAGTTCTAAATATCATTTAAAACTATTTTTGCTTGAATTAAAAGTATGTATGTTATTTTCAAAATAAAGACAACATTTTGTCAAGAAAAATATTTAAACTACGAACATCACCTCAAATAAACAAATGGATAAATATATTAAATTCGCAAAGCTTTTTAGGCATTGAAAAAAAGGAGTAATTATAGTTTTAAATATCATTTAAAACTATTTTTGCTTGAATTAAAAGTATGTATGTTATTTTCAAAATAAAGACATTTTGTCAAGAAAAATATTTAAACTACGAACACATGGTTACACTTAAAAGTCTGGATGTATAATTTAAAATTATAATAATTAAATTTTATCCAAATCAGGTTTAAAATAGTTTTGGTCAAATAAAAACTATAGGCCTATATTAAACTTTTATTCTAAATCTAAGTTAATTTCGCTCGTCAAAGCTTTTCTCATTGTAGAAATTTCATTAAATACGTGTAGTTTTACTTTTTATACTTTTTATTAATTTCCTATTCAAACATAAAAATATTCCAAGTAAATGATTTTATTTGATATATAGCAAAGATGCACAAAATCAATTTTAAAATTTTTTAAATTTTAAGCAAAGTTGAACAAAATATGCGAGATATTCCCAAAGCCAAATAGGGGTTCCAATATTTTACTAAACTAGTTTTATGTTAATCTTTAATGTTATGCATATTTGTATGCGACTATTTTGTCAAAAACCGAGTAACGTTACTTACATATCAATTACTGCATTGTTATGTGATTAACATAAAATTAAAATAAATTGAATATAAATGAGTATTTTTGCTGTAAATATTTTTATTGGTTGAGCGATGTAAATATTGTCGAAGCACAAGTTAAAAAAAAATCAAATTGAAGTTGACAAATATTCGAAGCAAACACAAAAGTTTTTGATGCTTCTTGCACTAATAATTTATAGTCTGGCGATTTGGACTCAGCCCCGAAGACTTTTCCTTATAGAAACTGTAAGTTTTATTGCCCGTATGTGTTGTTTATTTAAATGTTCAAACCTTTCCCAATCTGTGAGATTATCTCGTCAATCGTAACGAACGATAAAGCTCGATAGCAAAAGGTTTCACAATTTCAATCATCCTCAAAGTTCACCTCGACTTCTATCAAGTGATGTTTGTTTTGATTAATGGAATGAGTTCTTTTAAAATGATAGTATTTTTGTTTCCAAAGGCCCTGGCATGCCTGAATGATTAAGTCTGAAACTGAATTGTCTTTTATTCTACCTTTTTTTTAAACAATTGTTTTGCCAAAAACACTACAAACTAAGACTCGTGCACTAAACTCCCCCTGATTTTATTGTTTTTTTATTCTCAGAAGGATAATTTTTACTCAACTTTACCTTTCGTTAAACCTGAAAAGGTATCAGGCTTACCTTGTATAGTTCCAATATGGAACAGTTTATAAGATAGGGCCATAGTGTAATCCATTAGGAATCAGGGTACATGGTGGTGTCCATAAGCAGATAAATACGGGAGCTGGTAAAACTCGGAAATCTCTGGAATTTTAATTTAATATAAGGAAAAATCAGGGAATTTTAATATTCGGAAATCTTTATGTATTAATTCCGCACCTAAATACTAACACAAAAGTGAGAAAGCTAGTTTATCGCATGTTGACAAAAGACGCATTGCCCAGATATGATATGATATGGTTGGTTGTACAGAGTTTTACTACATCCACACAATGCCACAAAATAATACCTAAAGTGATTAATAGGCCTACTGTGTAAACAAATCTTATACAAAATTTAAATATCTTATAGCTGTTAGTATTAAAAAAGAAAATGCGATCAATGAAATGAAGGGGAAAAAAGTCTTCATCAAGCAAACCTAGAAATATGTTTTGTAAAAAAAAAAGAAGAAAATCTGTAAATCTGTAAAAGTTTTGTACCTATCCATAGATTATCACTTAAGTGATCTACGTAATGAAATTCATAATATTAAAATGCCTAAGTTGAGTTACAATACTCGAATTAATAGATCAATAAAAACTTTTTTTTCCGCGTTTTATGTTCCGGGCTGTCGTCATATTTATAGAGATTGACTAGAGAAAGCAAAGTAGAATTTATAGGAAATTTCCGGAGTTTGCGTAGTTGGAAAGTGGGAAGCCATTTAAGGAGTGGTGGGGAATCGGTACACTCGACCGTGATTTTGGCCCTTAAACACTGACTAAATTAGTCCAATATTTAGTCCGCGGGACTACCGATGTGCATAATATTTATTAGCTTTGAATAATTACCACGTGTTTGTATACAAATACGAATACTTAGCACCGCGTCTTACTACCCGTTCGGGTTATACGCTTAAGTACTAATTATACTATTGGGTTAGGAATCGGGAAGGCTGAATATAGAGGAAGTGAACCCAAATTTGCATGAAGGGAGAGTGGAAAATCCTTTAGGGAAAGCCACCCCTAGTTCACCCGACAGAGATCCGAACCTTGATCTCCCCGCCCTCGGCAGTCTATCTCAACACGAAACTAGTGCGTTAGCTAACTACGCCACCGAGGTGGGTTTCGTGTTTGTATTGTAATGCGATTAAATAAATGGCTACTAATATAAAATACAGAACGGCAAAAATTTTCAACGCCAATACCGGGAAGATTTTAATGATAGGCTTGAATACTCCATTGTTCGTCTCTTTTGTATGGATATTAGATCGCACAGACTAATATATTTTATTTGAAGATAAGTGTTTTATTAGGATCACGATTAGCTGTACTTGTATTTATTACAGTACTCAATAGTGAACGTAGCTGTAGCATCATTTGTTGATTGGCGGAAGGAAGTTGAGAGATCTCATCTTTTAACTCTACCGTTCATATTATAATTTCCTGGTCTAACGGTCAGTTAACCTGAGAAATAGACGTTGATTGTTATGAAGTAGCGTTTCGTTGTACCACCTTTTGTTTAAAAAAAATATGAGTGGGATATATTTGGTACGGGAACTTCTAAAATTAATCATTTAAGTAGGCCTTTATTCTTATTTATTTTTGAAACTAGTTTCTTTACAACGCTAGGACTAGTTTTACATACCTCTGGATTGAATCAGCTGCTAATTTGATCATTAATTTTTACAATTGTTATTTTATTATATATATATATATATAATATATATTAGTCTATGCGATCTAATATCTAATGTACAAAAGAGACGAACAATGGAGTATTCAAGCCTATCATAAAAATCTTCCCGGTATTGGCGTTGAACATTTTTGCCGTTCTGTATTTTATATTAGTAGCCATTTATTTAATCGCATTACATACAAACACGAAACCCGCCTAGGTTTTTCCTAAAGGATTTTCCACTCTCCCTCCATGCAAATTTGGGTTCACTTCCTCTATATTCAACCTTCCCGATTCCTAACCCAATAGAATAATTAGTAATTAAGCGTATAACCCGAACGGGTAGTAAGACGCGGTGCTAAGTATTCGTATTTGTATACAAACACGTGGTAATTATTCAAAGCTAATAAATATTATGCACATCGGTAGTCCCGCGGACTAAATATTGGACTAATTTAGTCAGTGTTTAAGGGCCAAAATCACGGTCGAGTGTACTGATCCCCCAACACTCCTTAAATTTCCTATAAATTCTACTTTGCTTTCTCTAGTCCGTCTCTATAAATATGACAGCCCGGAAGAGAAAACTCGGAAAAAAATGTTTTTATTGATCTATTAATTCGAGTAATGTAACTCAACTTAAGCATTTAAAAATTATGACTTGCATTACGTAGATCACTTAAGTGATAATCTAAGGATAGGTACAAAACTTTTACTATAAAATTCTCTTGACTTTTACAGATTTCCAGATTTAAAAATTTTTTTTTACAAAACATATTTCTAGGTTTGCTTGATGAAGATTTTTTCCCCTTCATTTCATTGATCGCATTTTCTTTTTAAATGCTAACAGCTATAAGACATTTAAATTTTGTATAAGATTTGTTTACACAGTAGGCCTATTAATCGTTTTAGGTATTATTTTGTGGCATTGTGTGGATGTAGTAAAACTCTGTAAGCTTTAATTTTGGAAAAGTTTAGTGAGGTTCTTGTTTTCATTAAAAAAAATAGCTAAAGCGCTTGTTTCGTGTTGAGCTAGACGCCGGGGACGGGGAGATCGTGGTTCGAATCTCGCTCGGGCGAACTGAGGTGGTTTCTACTAGATTTTTTTTTTAACTCTTCCTCCACGCAAATGCTGGTTAACTTCCTCTAAATTCAACCTTCCCAATTCCTAACCCATTAGTGTGATTAGTACTCAAGCGTATAACCCAAACGGGTAGTAAGACGCGGTGCTAAGAAAAACAGTTCTAGGATATTTAACATGAGCATCACGGAATTTATAGGGGACTTGTTTTTCCCATTCCTTTTTAAAGGATCATGACAAATATTCTAAAACGGTTGAGTTTATTATGTGTAGGAAATTAAAATAAATGTATATATTGAAGCAATATTTAATTAATTTTGGACAATAAAAAAGGTTTTTCCTTACGACGGTCAAAATATGGATCTTAACTTCATACCCCCCCCATCAGCGTTTATGATTTTCAACCGACATCTGTTGCGCTGAGAAATCGTGACGGTGTGGCGAACGTTCCATGTATGGGAGATGGTTTCAATGAAACGTGGCGGAGCGGATCCTCCGAGAGCATTAGGTGCTGTGAACACGGATATGTAAAAGGACCGTTCCATCCGATCACGAGGATGGCTCGGTCCAGATAGGAGACCCGGTATTGTTCTTCACATGTCCATGTCGTGTGTGAACTCGGCGACCGAACACGTGACTCTACAACCGATGTACTTACTGACAGTTCTCACGTCTAGTTTTTTTTTTTACTGCAAACTTTTTTTTTTTTTTAGATATTTAACGTGCTCTTTCTGAACCCATTTATAAACCAACTTAAAGCTAGAATGGTCACAACAGCCAGCTCCACACGACGTTAATTCATCACCGTGAAAAAAGGGGAAACCCAAATTTCACCAAATTATAATTTTTTCGACCATGTCGAGAATCAAACCGACTTGCTTAGAGACTTAGTTAGCTATGGTGATGGACTAAACTTATGTGGCTAATGACCCCTCCTACCTGTTACGTAGCGGCAAGTCAATATAGGATTTCCCATGTTATTGTCTTTACGTTTTATTCGGCGATTTTTATAAAATATGTAATATTGAGACAAAAATAATAAACCATTTTAAAAATAGTCTTATATTGTCACAAACTTTTATTGTCTTGAAGTAGTTTTTATGTAAATGATTTTTTACTTTCTCGCTACCTTACAGATAAAGTATTGTAACCGTCAAAAAAATCGAACTCGAGATTTTGACGAGTGTCGGCGTTTCATGACCCACCGAATCCTAAAAAGTGGTTTTCGCATTGATGTCTGTTTGTACCTCGGAGTAGAGCCTGAACTATTTTACCGATTGTGTTAAAACTTGGTATCTAGGGTTTTCATAAGGCTGCCCCAAGGTTTTTTTGGAATTTGATATCTAACCCTAAAATTAAGGGTGGTTTCCTTAAGGATGAAAAGAGAACAAAATCGATTTTGGTTAAATTTCATTTCTAAGCTTTTATCAATATTTCAAACAAAATGGTTACTCCAAATTTTTCGTCAAAATGACTTACGGTTCTGTACTGATGCGTAAATTCTAATTTTTAAATATATCACCTTAAGTCTTTGGAATATGAAACTACTAATCTTATAATTCCTATAATATTAATTTTTTATCAGTTTTGGCCTTTTTTATTCTTCTTAAATGCCCTGCTTATAAAAATTGGGCTGTCCTAGTAGTAGTTTTTATGATCTGAGATTGTATCGTTGTGGCCGTCTCATTGATTGCCTGGAATGGTATAAGGTTTAATCAGTATTCGTAAGGGGGCGTGGTCCGCCGGACTTGTTTACAGCCTGCCCTAGATTGGTTTCACGTGGAATAGACGCTTAAAAGCGGGCGGGGACACACAAACCTAACATAGCAACTGAGAGGTGTTTATTTTTTTAAATACAAATTTTAGCCGTTTCAATGAAAACTGTTTACTCAAAGAGTTGGTTAAATTTAAACTGGAAAACATATCGGATTACAGAGTCGTATCCATAAACTAGTATTTTAGAAAAGGGATGGGATTATATAATAGGAAAATCCCCGAAAATGAAATAGCAAAAAATTCTTTTTATCTCTGATTTCCTCTTTAGACATTAAAAAAAATCATATTCTAGATCCTGTGCTATGGATTTTATAAGATTACATTAAACTAATAACCTAGGTATTGAGAAGAAATACATGAATAACTAGACTCATACCGGCACTGATTTTTAGAGGAGTTGGACGGGTATGGAAGATTGTAATTTTTTTTAAATACATAAAGAACACTATGGAAAGGGTGTTTTAGAAAATTCTTTTTTTTTTTACAGTTGACAATTATATTTTTTTAGTATTTTATTTTATCGATGCTATCTATAAAAGTTTCACAGCTGCATATGATAAGATTTTTACGAATACACAGAGATGTACCGTAACATGTGGGAACCACCTAAGTGGTAGACGGGAAACACAAAAAATGAACATGTCCCATTTGACCTTTTATATAGCCAAGTGATTTCACTAAACTGTTTGTATACCATATTCGATATCTCGCGACCGGTTGACTAGGTATGTTATATTGGTTTTTACAAACACCCGGTATTTTTTAACGTGTACAATTTTTCCACGACTCTACGATTGTAGACCTGCATTCAGGCTAAAGGAGGCCATTTTGAGCACCTACTATAATGCTAAGCAGCTACAAATTACTGTAACCCTTTTCGATCCCGGCACAGATTTATCTGATTGCCAAACCCTGCCTTCACCTCTGACAAGAGGTGGATTAATCACAACTTGTGAATGTGAGGAATGCCAGGCCTCCATCGTGGTTCGGATCCCACGTTAAACTGTAGGTCCTCCATTTAAACTGTAGGTCCTCCATTTCATCTCACAATCACTCTACCATTACACATTAGCGTAAGTGCGTATAACCTGAACGGGTAAAAGACGCAATGCTAATAATAATAATAATCCTGTAACTCGAAAACGCGGTCAAATGGGACACATGTTTTAGCGATTTTTTAAAATTGTTATGGTGTCTCCTTAGCCACCGGTAAAGTGGGTCCCACATGTACCTTCTGTATAAAAGTAGTTTTGGTAACTTTTTTATCCCCCTACTTACCCGCAGTAGACGAGACTTGCCGATGACTGGGAGATAGAGATTTAATTCTCGGTCGGGTGTACTGAGGTTTTTTTTTCCAAAATGGGTTTTCCACTCTCCCTCCACGCAAATCCGGGTACACTTCCTAGAAATATAACCTTCCTAATCCCTAAAACTATTAGCGTAATAAGTACATAAGCGTATAACCCAAACGGGTAGTAAGACACGATGCTAAAAAAAAAAGCTACAATGGCTATTTAATAATAATGTAATTTCATTTTTTCAATGTTGACGGTAAAAACATATTTTGAGTATATTTTACATGTATCTTCCCACTGCGATCTCACTATACCTATGTACGGGACTAGCTCTCACGACTGTTTGCTGGAAGAGTTTGTGGAGAGGGAAGAGAAGAGGAGGGGGCAGGGTAACTCGGTCATCGGTAGACCGGCGGTGGTCTATTGTTCCGTTCAGACGATACCTCCTCTGTTTTCATTATTCCCTGTTATATTATTATGACCAATAAGATAGTTTCTTTTCAGCGTGAATAAGTAAAATCGACTTTGCGAAAGAAAGTTTTCGGAAGATTGACAACAGTTTAAACTGTACAGAATAAAACAAAACGGTCCAAATGAAATAAAAGAACAATAAACTAGCTTTCTTAAGTAGCATTAATAATAATAATAATTATTATTATTATTACTGTGAGGAATTAACGGCATATCAAAACAAAGGTTATCTACGCCTAAAAATAGTGAGCTCTAAATACTAAATTATATTGAAGACTGCCTGATATATTAATTTTTTTAACGTCATTTAACTAAGAAAAATATGTGTTGATTGTTTTCAAAATCTATCGAAAATGTATTTTTTGATAACACGTTAAAATGAGGCTAGTTTGTTCAATTGAATGCGCCCTTCTTTAAAATAAATAAATATATATAATTATATTTATACATATTATTTTATATACACACATATTGTTTTGATATAAGCTGATGAAATCAGCTTTACACGATTGTCAACAAATATTTTCAAACTTTTTAAAATTTTTGAATTAATACATGATCAAATCGTGGCTTGAGGCGTTTTCCCCAGTAGGTTTCCCTACGCGTCTCTTCAAAAATGGGGGTACATTTGCTCTAAATTATCCCTCCTTAAATATATATATATATTTTAAATTCTCTAACTTAATTATCCATTCATTTGCTCACCCTACTTTTAAAAATATTATTGGAACATTGTGTAGCGAGCGCATGCGCGGAAGTTGTGCGGAGAGGAATTAAAGTAATTGGGTAGGGTGGGTAGGGTGAGGAGTGAGGAGGTCTACCTGTCCTAGGGGGACCGGGTCAGGGCGGGCCGGCAAACGGGAAGGACCACATTCCGTGATGTAACACATAACACGCACCTGTCTCGACCCTCCCACGCTCCCAGCGGGGACACAATGGGCAAGGCGGAGTGAAGAGGGGGGGGCCCCTCAACGAGGATAACGTACGGAAGACAATATGTGGGGCACACATACGCGCTCTTCTATACTCGGATTGCCATAGGAAAAAAAAAAGTATGGAAAATATAGACTAAAAAAATGTCAAGTAACCAAAACTATACTAACCGGCACTAGATTTATCTTAAGACCGTCAAAATTAAACGTTGTAAAAATCAGAGGCTCCTTTTTGCATGCCAACCCTATAAACACCAACTGAACGCTCGAGGAGATATTTAAATATTATTTTGACCCCCATCGCTGTTATCACGGTAAAACGCGTCAACCTTGTATTAGACTGGATTGCATGCTACTGCGAGATCGGGGTTTGAATTCTGATCGGGTGTTCTGGGGGTGTTTTTTTCCTTATTGTTTTCCCACTCTCCTTACACGCAAATGCGGGTAGATTACCTCTAAAATGCGTGTAACCTGAACAGGTAGTGATAAAAAGTTGTTGAAAAAGTTATTTTCTTCTTTTAGTTTTGATTTTGATTTGTATTAGTGTTATTTCATAGGTGTTGATAATATCTATCAAAAATGGCGGCTGAAGATCATATGATCTGACTTTTTAATACTATACGAAAGTATTATTTAGCAACCTGTCTTACCACTCCTCCCTGTTATGAAATTATATCTAATAACTTTTCTATCTGTCAGGTCCTATAAACATTGTACAGTACATTTTCTATCGTGACTTCTGTAAGAGGTTGTTGTTATGAACTTTAAACGTTGATTTTAAACGTTATTTAGGACTCATTTCAAAACTATATATTCACTAAAGTAAGTCTGAACCTAGTGTTGATTTGGAGATAAAGAGATACGTTATCTACATGAGATAAGAGAACGGCCTAGACCTTTTATAACTAAAATCGGCACCGGCTACATTCTCTAGTTATCAGTTGTTCTTTTTGTACATTACCGCGCATAGCTTAATAGACTATAACATGATTCTGGTAGAAAGTAACTTCTAGAAAATTTAAACATGTTGTTTTGCGGATAGCATTGATAGCGTTTTACCACATTATTAGTGTTATTTCATACGCATTGATTTTAAATAATATAAGAAGTAAGATTTGAAGATCGCATGACTTTCCTTATGAATATGACTGCCAAAAAGAAGTTCCATCCTATCAAAATCAGACTGTATATTGTTCGATAATTTCTACAACTCATGGATGGAACATTGCTCTTAGTGTACAATTTAGTTCAAGTCATTGAAATAATTATCTACCTAAGATTTTTTAAATTTGCAATAATAACAAACAAATTCAGATGCTTTCGAATCTTTTAAAAAAAAATAACTTATACAAATGTACAGTTAATTTAGTCCCATCCAACGTATGTGGTGTTAATTGACAACTAGCAAGAGCTATTAGATATACTCTTGTGTATCCATCCGCCACACCAGATGAGCTGAAGTTACTTTTGGCCGTCAAAACTTTCACGACAATTTTTTTTTTACTTCTTCTAAATGTTTTAACATAGTTGAAACACGAACCTATGAAAATAGCCCGTTGTATGTTTCATTTTTATGGAAGCGACGTTTATGTAGTTCACTTAAAAATGATTAACAAACGAGAGCTTATAAAAATGGCGAAACGGTTGAAATGGGCGCGATTGATGACAAACAGCGTATTCGGTTTTATTCTTGCGCATGTGCTTACAAAATATAAACGTTATATTTTTAAACTAGCATTTTGTATAGCTCTTTTTCTAAATTATATAATATGCATACAAACATTGTTTTATAATTTATGGTGGCCAGTTAAAAGAAGATACAAGTGGGAACAATATAATACTTTTAAATTTATTATTTCATTGACTATAATATCTCTTGCTACCCGTTTTGGTGGTCGCGTGGTCTAACGTTCAACTCTCTCTTTAGACTAGACTGCCGATGACGGGGAGGTCGAGGTTCGAATCTCGGTCGGGTGTACTGAGGATGGTTTATCCAAAATGTTTTTCCACTCTTTCTCCACGCAAATTCGGGTACATTTCCTAAAATACAAACTCTCTAATCCCTTAAACCATTAGCCTAATGAGTACATGGGCGTATAGCCCGAACGGTTAGTAAGTAAGACGCGCTGGTAAAGATAATATCTTGTTGCCATAACCGTTAAACATAAAACAAAATGGTTTTATAAATTTTTTTTTTGTTCTTTAAATTATTTACGAGAAATCCAATTATACAGTAGTTCCTAGGGATGTATTATTAGACTCGTTTGACAACACTTTTTATTGATAATACAGTAGAAGTAAGCAAATCACTATTTCGACACAATGCTAACATAAGTGATTACCAACCAATGTTTGCAATAAAAATCATTTGCTTTCTGTCAATTTCCATCACTCCTAAGTTGGGTTGACTGTAGTACCACACCGATGTAATGGATAGCTCGTTTCTTGGTATGGGGACGTTTTTGCTTACTGAACCTTACCGGACTGCTTTAGGACATTTACTTTATTGTTTTCGTAAGGGAGAAAATGTAGTTTTGTTAGGTTTCGTAAATACTGAAGTAGCTGAAATTTTTACGAGTTAATATATCCTAGTTAATGGCGTGGTAATACATGAATGTGGACATTCCAGTTTAATAAAACTGATAGGGTTAGGGTTCAATAAGTTAAACAATAACTGTGATATTTTGTTGCGATATCTTACTATATTATACAAATAAGTCTTCATAATCTTATCTTATCGGAGGATATGGGAGATGATTAATTAAACTACATTCTTTCGAGGGGCTGTAATGGCTCTGGTAGAGGAAGGTGATTAAGGGGTTTCAATAAGTGATAAATGGGACTTTATTGGCTCTTCATTTAAAACAAAATATTTTTATAATTGAGGATATATTTTAAACAATGAATAGAATTATTAGCAGTTATATATGTTTCTGTCTTACTGGTATTCGAAACCTTTATCCTTAATTCCGGGGGCATGGGTGCTTCTGACTTTGCTGAGTGTGCGGATTGGAGAATTTTTCTGTTAGAATCTCGGTGAGGTAAATGTTTCTTAGTAGTTTTAATTATAGATTTACCCGCATGTTCTAAGGCACTACTCTCGCAGTGGACTATACTGCTGATGAAGGGGAGATCGAGGTTCGAATCTCGGTCGGGTGTACTGAGGCTTTTTTCCAATCGCGTTTTCCGCTCTCCCTATGTGCAAACGCAGGTACATTTCCTCTAAATATAACCTTTCTGATCCCTAAAACCATTAGCGTATATAGTATACAAGCATATAACCCGAACGGGTAGTAAGATGTGGCGCTAAAAAAAATACAATTCTAGGTTTTCTTACTTAGATGTTTCTAGAATACAATCTAATTTTATTAGGAAGGCTTTTATCTGACAGCTATAAAAGGTATCAGATCTAATTTTACTTATTCATACGTCAAGTCATGTGATCGGCATTTATCACCTTTGATAGATATTGTCAATATCTCTAAAATAACACTCATACTTTAGTAAAATGCTACACATTTTGGCCGTAAAAAAGTTTTTTTTCTAAAAGGCTCTTTCTATGAAAATGGGACTTCAATTTAATAACATTGCATTATAAGGGTGAAATTTAAACAAATACAAGATAATTTTCACGGAGAAAGAATATGAAAACCACCTCTTCGTTATATATTTAGAAAATTTGAACCTAATTCTGACATCTCTGTTCAAGCTGAGCTCGCGGGCTTGGAGTCAGCTCTTCTAGTTTCCTTACGTGTTGACGCATACTAACGATTCGGAGTTCACCATAAGAGTGTTCCCAGGTGCTAATAGTCCCACATAAGCTTTTTAAGAACCCTAAAAATGGTAGGCTGCTCGTGAGACTGAAAGCGTCTCCCGCTGTATAGGCAACGCGCGTGACACGTCCGAGAAGCCTGCAGACAAATCAGTCTAGGGGAAGCGATGTCTCTCTCTCGTGGTTGGCAGATCTGGTGCCGCCGTTCGTTCCAGCTGGAAAAGCAATTTTCTGACGGGGTGACGGTTTAGTTGGCAGCCCTGACGCCGCGTCGCTGGTATCGATTGTTAGCGTATACACCCCCTTGTTGCATTTGACCTTTCATCTGTTTTTTGTTTTTATCTATCACGCATGACATGCACTTATGTTTTTTTTTTACGTTTTTGATCGATACGTAAACGGATCGAATCTAAGTAAATAACAATTTTTGAGGGGTTTTAATGTTCGAGCACCAGATTTGGACAAAATATTGCACAGGACACCTAATGATAAAGTATTATTATGTTGCTATGACCTGCATCGATGGCTGATGGTCTAAGGCGTCACTCTCTCAATTGACAACTTGTTCTCTTCATTTAAAAAGTTTCTCATCTAATGCTGCTATGCTCATGAAATATTCATCAACTGTTTATATCACCTTGTGAAGAAAATTTAAATCTATGTTTCCACTTAGACAATTATTTATTTACTTATTTTTACCAAAATAATATTTTGCTATAAAAACTCCAAAAACACTGCCCTAAAATCTAGTTTCCTACACTTCCACTTTAACACCTTAATCTAAAAGTAAGGAAGGAATTAATGGGTAAGGTAGAAATAGGGCAAGAACACCCTAATTAATGCGCGTATAGGCTGGGGGGGAAGGGGGGTACATCTCATTCGGAAAACCAACACCCTGGTGAACACGGTCGAAACCCGCTTAGTTGACCACGTGGTCTAACGCGCTAATCTAGTGTTGGACTAGACTGCTTAAGACGAGGAGATCGGTGTTCACCCTCAGTGCACCCGACCGGGATTGGTTTCTCCTAAATTGTTTTCCACTCTCCCTCCACGCAAATATAGGTGTTAATCTAAATTAAGCCCTCATAATACCTAATCCATGAGTGTAATTAGTACATAGGCGTATAACCCGAACATATAGTAAGACGAGGTGCTAAAAAAACACGGTCGAGATTCGAATCTCATACCCTGTGACTTGGACAAGCGATAAAGTTGATTTAGACATCTTTTCGTCTCGGTACGACTTATTTTATATCTAAAAGTTGTATACTCTTATTTAATATACCGGGTGTTCATTTGAAAACTTTCCACCAACATATCTCGAAAACAACGCATTGCAGAAAAAAAATGTTTTAAACAAAAGATGTTTGTTTCTGAGGGGGAATTAAGGTGGAAAGGCTGGTATGACCTTGGGTGGCTTTGCTGAGGTGAATTTTAGGTTACTTTGATTTTTTTTAAAGGAAACTCCCTATTTTTATTACATATTCCTATAGATCAAGTTGTACCATTTTCAAAATGATGGTTTTAAGCTTTTTAAAGTAAAAGATATCTTGAGAAATGTTCCTCACAAGTTTCTGAGTTACTGGCACCGGGCGTGGCATTAGAATTTGATCTAATCAAACAAAATTCGGGAAGGTACAAAGGTTTTTGTGCTGTGTGCTCTCATACGTGTGTTTGTTCACATTTATATGTATTTGTAAAATAATTATAGAGAAAAACACTTGTTTTAATTTTAAGTTTAAGGGCCAGTTTCATAGTCAGATTTAGTACGCCTAAAGTGCGAGTCGATACTAAATACAGGACGACACCTACCTAGACCAAAATGGAATGGGCCAGTTTCGCAGTTACGATCTTACACACAAACCTTTGTACCTTCCCGAACTATGTTTGATTAGATCAAATTCTATTGCCACGCCCTGTACCGGTAACTCAGAAACTTGTGAGGAACATTTCTCGTCATATCTTTTACTTTAAAAAGCTTAAAACCATCATTTTGAAATTGGCACATCTTGATCTACAGGAATATGTAATAAAAATAGGGAGTCACGTTAAAAAAATCACTGTGACCTAAACGTCACCTTAGCAACGTCACCCAAGGTCATACCAGCCTTACCACCTTACTTCCCCCTCAGAACTAAACATTTTTTGTTTAAAAAAATTTTTTCTTCAATGCGTTGTTTTCGATATATGTTGGTGGAAAGTTTTCAAATGAACACCCGGTATATAAATATTTCAAGTGTTAATAGCACCTTCCCTTCTTCTTTTGCACTTGGCAGGTAAACAAGTGAAGCGAGAAAGTGGGACGCATCATATAATGGTCGACCAATCCGCGATCGATCCTGTTTATTAAAACATTTAATAAATAGCCGCATCCTCGCCTTACATTTTAAACACGTTCTGATTCCTACCTTAATTTTGAATGGCCGACAAACTCGTGTTTATAGGTGAAACTCGGTCAAGCTCATTTTGTAAATACCGTAGAACACCGATAATCCAAATTGCCAACTAACAGTCACCGTAATTAAGACCTAGACTCCCCCCTCCCCGAGTCATTCCACGTGGTCGTTATTCCTGTCCATTACTTTCCACTTTATAATTACATGGACTTATTTATTTTTCATGATTCATCTATTTTAAAAGTTTCAGTTTCTGTTATTATATTAGTAGATTTCAATAACGTTTATGATAGTCCTTTGTCGTGGAAAATAATGTACTCCACTCCTCTTCCCCCCTAATCAAAATACCCAAATTTTTGCCACTAACTAATTAGGATAGTTATTTTAGCTCTTCTTTAGAGTTTTTCTCTCGTGATTGTTGCTTTTAAGATAAACCGATACACCACACTTTCAGGCTAGCAAAAGATTGGTCAAGGTGATTTTGAGGCTTGAATATTTAAACTCCTCTGATCAGAAGGTCCACATCGAAAATTGAAAATACTGAAGGGCCAGCAATTCAGAAAATTTAAATATTGTCACCATCTTTAAGTCAAAAAATTCAATTCTTAAATCCTTGTTTTTGTAAAAAGAAAATTAAGATTAAAAAAAGTATGACTGTATATATATAAAAAATCAGAAATTTGGTTTTTTTTTCAGCAATGATGTGTTGTGCTTTAAATCTTTTGTTGAATGAACTTTAGCACAATTAATGCATGTACGCAAGCCGTGATCTGATCATAAGAGAAAACACTTAAGGGTTGCCAAACATTGCACATTATTTGTTTGCAAGTTTAATAATTTTCGGGAGTGAATCTCTGGTGAATGAGTAAAAAATGGTGTGCATCAACCCCTTTGTTATATTTCATCAAATAATTACTACTTTCCAAATGTAATGATTACATAATGGTGTATTTCTATCTTATACAAGTCGACCTTGGTAGTCTTGGGGGTAAAGTGCTTGCCTAAGAATCCGATGTCTCTGGGCTCAAACCCAGCCGAGGTCGACGGATTTTTCTTGCGCGATAAAAATCTTAATCACAACTTTCTTCGGAGGGGAAGTAAAGCCGTCGGTCCCATGTCGATTGTAGTATGTGAAAGAACCCTCGAATTTATGTGAAAATACCTTTCCTGGTAAAATTGGTAGGCCCTTTCACACTCGCTCATAAAAATTCTCGTGTGCTGAAATAACCATTTGGTTCAAAAAGTGCACGTTAAATACCTCAAATAAATCAAATATATTTTATACAATGTTTATAATAGGATTAATCGGGCCGCATTGTGTTTTGGTTCATCAAAAGATCCGCTGGCTGCAAGTTTGACCTTTGACCGTTCGACCACCGAAGTGGGTCCTTCTAAATTAAAAACTAGATACATTTTTCCTTGTTTTCCAGGGCATTATGGGTAAACAGGCACGATCTACGTTACGGCCCTGCTATGTGGTATCAACGTTCCTCAAAACCGCGCTACAAGATCAAATATCATGGGCTGAAAAGGGAAGGGGGTGTGGTTTCTGCGGTCCTATAAACCTCTGTGGTCTGTAGACACGTGTATGCTTGTCATGTTACGTGTCACGTGCCTCACTGGTTTGCAAGTTGAGCTTCTACGTGCTCGACCCAACAGTTGCCTTATACAAACCATCTGGCTCACAGAACGTCTTGTAATAACACTTTTAAAAAAAAGGGGGCTCAAGGGAATGTTAAAATTAACTTCGGGCATCGCACTAAAAAGTATTATCATTTTTCACCTTGACCCGGTCGACCGCTTTACACTGTTTTTTTTTTT
>CABFWB010000072.1:148131-158427 GCA_902151455.1 Timema bartmani | reverse complement strand
GGGGGGGGGGGGGGGGGGGGGAGAGAGAGAACAGAAGAAGGGGGGATTGTGTGGACTCCATGACGCGGTTAAGGTCAATGTCAACCTGCGGAAACAATGCTCGCAGCGTCGATTATCGAGTGCAAGCCTGCTTTACCTCCCTCTCCCCTTTCCCTCAACCCTAGCTCTACTGGAACTTCCTGAACAAGTCAACACATCCGCGACGACCGGAAGTCCACCTAGAACTCGCACTTCCGCCTTACAGGTGGAGGTGTCCAGGCGACAAGTCCCTCGTGTAGGAAGATGGAATGAGCATACTTACCTTTACAGTAGTTCTAATGGAGGTTTTGTGTCTATTTTTTAAGGGCGCCGCTTACTTGAAGGGATATATCCTCACATTTCTTATAAGAATTACATTTCTGGAGCTTAAAAACCAATATCTGAACTATCCTCATTATCTTAGAATGTTCTGGGAGTAAAACATTATATTTGCAGTCATTTCTGGTCACATTTTTCACTATGAGAAAAATAATTGAAAAACGACACCGGGAATCTAACCTGGGACATATGACTTTGCGTGCCGAAACAGTGTTTCAACTATACTCAATTTAATTTAATTAAAAGTTATATTGTTACCGTTAAAAATATTTATGTAACCTATTTAAGAAAGGCTAGATGTGTTTCTAATCATTCTATTTAATAGCCGACCACGAATTTTTGCATAAAACGTTGAAAATGACTCAATTTCACCTTTTATTGGATTTAAAAATGATATTCATAAAACTGAAAGTAAGGTTTTATATACTATAGCGACATGTTGCTACTTCCCCCCTCCCCTTCGGCACGAACCATATTTTTAGATAATAAACAACTTTTACAATAACGTGTGGTTTTTGAACGTCCCAACGTTCCTGTAGGCTGCCTTATTAAGTGGTTAATGTAGACTACTACTGTTTAACTGTGCAAAAACTGCCCAATTCACCCGACTGAGATACAAACCCCATTGTCGACTGACACCTAAACCGCCAGTGAGGATCACATCAGATGTCAAGCCAAATTGACATATTTCCATCAAAAATATATCTAGGATATATTTCAATTATTTTCGCCTGGTTAGATTTCACTGTGTAGCCTAGATATTCTTCTTTATGTGTTTTTATTTTTTCCGTGCATACATTTCGTTTGCTCTAAATCAGACATTCAAGGTGATTCTAAATTTTGGGAATAATTAATTATTTGTCATATTAAAATTAACATAAAATATGTACACTTGATAACCTCGGTGGTCCGGAGGTAAAGCGCTCGCCTCAGGATCGGATGTTCGTAGGTTCAAACCAACCAATGTCGACGAATTTACTTGAGCGTTTAAAAATCGGTAGCACAACTTAGGAGGGAACTGAAGCCCTCGTTCTCATGTCGATTGTGTCATGTAAGATATTCCTGGAAGGTATACGAGATACTTTTCCAGCAAAATGTGTAGGTCCCTCTCGCGCACTTGTAGAATTCTGTGCGGGAAGCAACTGGAAACTACCGTACTTAGAGACTTCTCTAGTACATGCTCTTTCTCCCACAGAGTGTTAGCTGGTGTTGTAAACCGGCTGAATGCGCGCTGCCACGAATTTATCAGGTAGGTCCACACTTATATCATATTCTCGTACCTGATCCCCATCGTGATCAGGGCTGGATGACGAAACACACGGATACCTTCGAGACCAAATCTCGGTAGATCCGATCCACGTTCCGTCGTGATAGCTGATAGGAGCAATAATTTCCATCATTTCGTGTGTGGTAGCGAAGTGGTAAGAGAAAGGAGTAGTTGAAACCCAACCTGCGACAGTGTTCGGTTCGTAGCACATCGAGTCGTGTCGTATCTTCACCCCGTAGCTTCGTTTGATGCTTTTAATGGTTCATCCTATACTGAGACCGGAAGTAAACAAACATTCCCATATCACTACGCGAAGGACATAAATGATTGGTGGAACACCAGTGCAACATTTTAAACAGGCGTGACCATGTATAGTCAGTATCATAGCAAAGTCGGTCACTACAAATTTTTGTATTTTTTAATACTTTTAAATTCCTCTATCTTGTGTTTAACAGAACTTGGGCCAGACTCGGCGAGTGCCATAAATAGACGGGAAGCACTCAACACTCACAACAACCATCACTTAACACTGCCGATATGAACTGTTTACTGACTTGAGGTCCCTCAACGCAGAGTCAGGCATTTGTTGGTGTTCGAATAGCACTTGTAAAACATAAAGTATAATTTCTAAACCAAATAAAGGGATAATTTTAGTTATAATAATTCTCTAATGTTATTTTAAAAGAAGTTTAATACATAACAAAGGAGGGTCTATTTAGTGAAAGGATACCATTGAAAGTCCGTTCAGTAGCCAATCAGAGCATAGACTTCCACGTGGATGTATTTACATCAGGTCTCAGCTTAGGATGAATCAATAATAATACTACAAACGGTAAGCAGTAATCTGCTGATGCGCGTATCACTCGCATGATCTCGTAGAGGATACAGGGTCCCGTCCAAACCGACGCGTCGAGGATACGATACGAGGGAGGCTGTTACTAAAGTGTGGACCCTGCTAAAATTTGACTTGCATACTTACTGTTGTACGCTTATCAGTCGCAGGGTTAGCTACCGACTCATATATACTGGGTCTCAATATTTGACTGGTGCATCGATGACCAATATTCCCTCGGATGATTTTCCAGGCTTTTCTTTTAAGTGCTTTCTGTCTTATGCCCGTTCGGTTTATTCATGTATTTTATATTGATGGGATTAGGGATGTAGGAGTTTAAAGGCGGTGTACCGGTATTTACGTGAAAGGAGATTGGAAAATAGTCAGGAAAAAACCCGTCCAATAAACCCGTACGGGATTCGAAACCCTGACCTTAACATCGCCGGGAAATCTGATAAGATGATGGTTCTTGATCTACGTGTCCATCATTGCGGGTGGTATTCCATTCCCTTCCCGGGTGATTTATGATACATTTAAAAACAAATCAACACCTCACATTCTGTAAGATAGACGCCAAGATTGTCATGTTCGACATGCCGGTGACGTGAAGGATGGTATTCGAATCCCGGCTCGGTGTACCGAGGTGATTTTTTTCCCCCACCGCGCGAATGAGAGCCTATTTCCTTTTTTATCGTTTCTAACCGCATTACTCTATTCAAAATCGGAAAGCTCAGACGGGTAGTAAGACGTAGTTAAAAATATAAATATTTAACTAAACAACTAACGATGTCATTTCATTTGTTATAAAAGGCTTTTTNTGAGCAAAATCGTTAAAGCCATTTTCTTTAAATCTCAAATTAAAAAAAAAATAAGTCTTTGGACAACTACTATTAAATCAAATGTTTAAATAAAAACTAATATTTACTAAATCTTTTTTTTCATAAAAAACTTACCGGCTATGCATTTCGAATCACATCGTTGGAGCCATTTTAAAAATATTTCTGATTAAAAAAAAGTTCATCATTAAACTACCAAGGGTAAAAATAAGTAGGATCCCGAGGATCTGAATATCAAATTTGAACAAAATATATATTTATTTTTTGGTTCGAGGTTACATAAAACGTAAATATTAATTCACGATTACAACCGTAGTAAACAGTTCTGTTGTAAACCGACGGTAGAAAGTTGTGTCGTTTGCGAAATGGTCGCGCGATCGTATCGAAACGGTCGAGGAAGGAAGATGGAAGATTTGACACTTTCTATTGGCTGGGGCGAGGATGTTTACACATCCACTCACACTCTTACACACTCTCAGCCTCTCTCACACACAGACACACTCTCACAGCCCCCCCCCTCTCCTCACTACTTTAAAGGGACTGTTTATCGTTTAATCACCACGACCTAATAAAAATAATTAATTGAACAGTAATATTATTATTTATAGTTTACTTTCTGAAGCGACTCATTACTTCAGCAATGTGAAAGGGGAAACTCACATATTTCACCAATTATAAAATTTTCATCCATGATGGGAACCAAACCCGGAACTCCTGGCTCAGTTGGCACGCGGAAAAAGGGGTTAATCTCGTCTAATCTGGTTCGCCGGGGAAAGGGAGAGATAAGGGTTCGAAACTCGACTGAGCATACTGTGGTTTTCTCGCCCCCATTTAAAAGTTTTCTCTTTATTTCCACGCGAAGGTGGGTTCATTCCTTCTTTAAGTTTTACCTTACTCACTACTACTATCCGTTCATGTAAATATACGAAGAGCTCGGACGGTTAAAGAGTCAGACATTTCAATGCAATGAAAGAACAACTATTTAATCTTATTGCCAACCACTTCCCTGGTGTAAGGCGTCGCTCTCACCATGACGAGATCGGAATTCGAATCCTGGTCGGGTGCACTTTAGGTGTTTTTTTTCTTAAATGTTAATCCACTCTCTCCATGCAAGTGCCGGTACACTTCCTCTAAATTCAACCTTACTTACCCCTAAGCATATTGGAGTAATAAGTACATATGCGTATGACCCGAACGGGTAGTAAGACGCGGTGTTAAAAAAATAAATTTATCAAAACGCCAACAGAAAAAAATACTTTATATTTACGATAGAATAATTAATCTTGATATATTATTAATTATTAGTAGGCCTATATTTATTAAATATATTTTCATACATAGTACGAGGGTGTTTCAATAAATAAGGTAATATATATTCGATAATCGGGCGTCAGTCAATCGCCCTTTTCGAAGTGCTTAGGATGTCCTTATCAATTTTAATAACAATTTGTATGTATATATAATTTTAATATATTATTAACGTGTTATTTTATAACTTTTGATCATATTTATTAAAATTGACGGTAGCAGATCACATGACTTGACGTATGAATACGTGAAATTATATTTATGGTCTTTTATAATTGTCACATCTTATGAAAATTGGATTGTATTACACCACCTTTCCCCTGGCTACCTCGTTGACTGGTACCTTCAAAACCTGCGCCTATTACAAGGATGCAGTCAACCCGCAACACACAAAAGCTTTTTCTAATCACCATACCAACATGCGTGTCAGGCGAGCCCCTAATCTTACCTTTTTCATTTATGTATCATTATATTTTTTTATATATAGCCTAAATACCAGTTTTAAATACTTAATGTGAGGTTTAAATAGTCATTAAGGGCTCTGCGGTTGAAATTTGAACTAGTTGGACAATTTATATTATAATTTATTTTTATAATTTCTTCTAATGACGTTCATCACTGTTTGAAGAAAAAAATATTAGTCGTCGGTGGTTATTAATGTATTATCATCCATCATTTTAAGTTTACTTAACTGTTTTTTTTATTGCTTAGAAGTTTTATTTCGTGTAACATTTGTTGCTTGTTTACGTGTTTGAGTATAGTTCAAATTATTATTATTATTATTATTATTATTAATATTATTATTATTATTATTATTATTATTAATATTATTATTATTATTATTATTATTATTATTATTATTATTATTATTTACTCTGAATAATAAACTGTCACGAAATGTTTTACTCTAAAATTACTGTAAAATCAAAATATCATCTTAAACACCTAAAGAAATTAACCTTAGGCCCATATAATATTCGTGAGTATTAAGTTGTAATAATAAAAATAAGCCTACACATTCACATCGGTTTTAAGTAGCCCTTCATTAATTATTTTGACAAGAGTTTTTCTACTACTGTACCTAAAGTTTATTTAATTTTCAACTATAATTTATAGAGTAAATTACTTAATGTGTATCTAACTATAATTACGATAATATGGGCCTTTTTTGAGAGTTTAAAGTACCAAATAACCGTTTACTATTGCCTATTCATCTGTCTTTCAAAACATGTTACAGCGTGAATCACGTAATAGACTGCCTCTGACGGAAGAGCTAGTTTCGAATCTCAACAAAGTGTACCGAGAATATATTTTCGTATTTTTCCCATTCTCTCCACTCTAATGCGGTTGAATTTCTATTATTCACTCTCTGTCCTTATCATTTATATTAACTCGTAGCAACCATGATGTTAAATTAACACAATGGAAAATAACATCATCATAAACTAAAGTGTGACGTACGTATTATTATTTATGAAGCTGGAGTTTTTAGTATAATTTTAACTTTCAGAAACCCGCCTCGGTGGCCAGATGGTACTAAGGCGTACTCTCACAATATACTAGATTTCCGATGATGGGGAGATCAAGGTTCGAATCCTGGTTGGGTGTACTGAGGGGGAGTTTTCCGAAATGGTTTTACACTCTCACTCCACGCAAATGCTTTTACACTTTCACTAAGATTTAATTTAACCTTCCTCATTCTTAAAAAAGCTTGATTAGTTCATGTGCGTATAGGCCGAACGGGCAATAAGAAACAGTGACCAAAAGAAGTTGGAAAGGTTTAGAGTTTTCGTGAACAGACTATACACGTTGACACACGTCTCACAATGTTATCACTAAGACTATCATGTTCATTTTTTCTAATTTATTTCGGCAACCCGGAAAACATCTAAATCGCACAAGAAGAAGAAAGCTCACATCAAAAACGCACTAAGATATGTATCAAAAGTGAACCAGACTTTGTATCTAAAGTTCACAGGGAAAAAAAACTCCATAGCGTGGTGACATGGAAAAACATCTTGTGCCCACAATGGTGGTGAGTATGTGATATCACTTTGAATGTAATCCTCCAAAATCTGCAAACGGTAATAACATTTCATTATTTGGTGCTAGGTTAGGTTGGGTTGGGTAAGGTTAGGTTAGGTTAGGTTAGTCCTATGTCAACAAGCGGTGTTGCCATATGGAGCTCAGAGATAGCGCTTATGATATTCATCAAACCAAGTACACAAATTCGGCCTGTGCGCTTTCAATCTATATAGCCAATAGTGGCGAAGAAGTTTTCTTGAGAACCTAGTACGGCGTTACGATTCTGGTTACGTCCGTGCGGCCGCTAACCATGGGTTGCGGTCGTGCGGTTACCCGCATCTCTTCTGGAATGTTTGCCGGCCACTGTTGGGGAACCCTGTACAGCCATGCGTGAGATAAATTTCTAACACAGAAACAAATCAAACAACACAATTTTCATCCTTCGTCTAGTAGGATTTTGGTAGGGAGAACCTTTTAGAAAACACAAAACACATTTTCTGGAGGTTGACATAGATAACATTTTACAATACAGTATTATTAATTCGTATGTATCACAAACTGATACGTGATGGTTATCCACAGGATCAGTTCTTAGAGCTGAATCAAATTCAATTGAGTTAAAAATGACAACCTGGACATGGGATTCAAACTCGGAACCTTTGGCTTTGTGCGCTATTGCTCAACCACTGAGCATCCTTGTTTGTCAGGGCTCAAGGATAGAGAGATAATTGGTGTGCAAAGTTAAAGGTCCAGGTGTGTCATTTTTCACTTAATTGAATTATCACTGCTATTTTATAGGTTCATTATTTATATTATTACTATTCTCACCGCGTCTTACTACCCGTTCGGGTTATACGCACTTACGCTAATGTGTATATGGTAGGGTGATTGTGAGATGAAATGGAGGACCTACAGTTTAACGTGGGATCCGAACCACGGTGAAGGCCTGGCACTCCCCACATTCACAAGCTGTGATTAATACACGTCTTGTCAGAGGTGAAGTAAGGGTTTGGCAATCAGATAAATCTGTGACTGGACTGAGGATTGAACCCCGGACCCCAGCATAGAAGTCTGACACCTAATCCCTAGACCACCAGGTCACCCATTATTTATAATATATATCAAAGGTGACAACTGCAGATCTTATGACTTGACGTGTATATGTATGCCAATTGTTCATTATTTTTTGTATCTTTCAAAAGAGTTTATTTCTGCTATGATTTTACTATAACTTTTATTTTTATTTTATTTACATTCTAGCATTTTGACCCGTTCTTCGCACAGTTAAAACTTGGTACATCGCGTATGCATTCATTCCATTGAAATAGGTGGAAAATAATAATTAAATTTGAATTTTACATTTTTTATCTGGTTCCGAGATCAATTCCCGTTATGGCCGAAATATTTATCATTGTTTAAATGTGGGTCATCCCTTCCACACTGATGAATTAACGGCCTGGGGACTTGGTTTTGCCTGTTCTAGATTCAAGTTAGTTTATAAGTGATGAGCTGACATAATCTGTTGGTTCATAAAGTGCAAATAAAAAAAGTCAAATAAAAATGAACAATGAAGATTTGTTCATGGTCAAATTTATGATTGTGACGTTTTGCGCCTATTCCGCCGTGAGTTAAGGCGCGTAGGCAACCCTGGCGTCAGCAATGTGTGGGTAGTAGTATATAGTATTTTGTGTTGTTGACGCATTATCTCGAGAAATAATTCAAACAAACATAACTCAAATTTAAGTTGAAAATACACATCTAAACATGAGGATGGAAGCCGTAATCCCTTAAGGTCATGAATGAGCTCTTCCAACTCTGATACAACCAATTAGTTCACTCGGAAGCATGTTGCCGGTTGATCTAAATGTCTTGGGGTTCGATTACCGAAAGGATCGATCACGTGTTATAATTGTGTTTATTTCTTTTACCTAAATTATAAATAAAAAAGTGTTTTGGTTGTGATTCTTATGGTAATTTAAACAAAGATAAGCGGATTTAAATAGCTACACTACCACTCTTGAAAAAGGAAGACAATCCACAATAATTTAAACAATCTATTGTATCCAATCGGGAATAAAACCTAGTCCTAAAAAAAGAAAGGCCCGTATGCAAGAACGAGATTGAGTGAAACATAAGGTGAAGCCGAGTCGAAGGTGAGTTGATTTTCTATCTACTTTGATGCAAAAGATCGCACTCCTACTCTACTCCACCTTCTGTCTCTCTCAGCTTCGTTCTTGCATACGCACCAAAGAGTTTACCAAACACACAATGCCTATACTGCCTCCAAGATGGGGTTTTGAGCGGAAAATTTAATTTCAAACAACTTCTTTGGGATCTCTGTTTCATGTTTAAACTAGAAATACAATATCGTATTTTGAACTTATGTTTACTTTTTTAGACTTAGTCTAAGAGGTAAGGACGAGGGGAAAGTTTTAATGGAACTATACCTCTTAGTAGCGTGGAGATATCGTAAAAGTAACCTCAGTGGTCGGGAATCGAACCAAACTTCCCCCGTCAAGGGTGATAGTGCCTTAAAGAGACTAATGGCTTAGACCGCTAAGCCACCGTTACGTTACTAGTTGGGATTAAGTATACCTTGTTTTAAATAAATAAATATTTATTTAGATAGATCCTAACGTCTTTGATTTCTACATTCAACATTTCATTGTTTTAAAACAAACTTAGTTTTAAATTTTACACGACATTTTATTTTTTTGTCTAAACACTTTAACGCGAGTGTAACTAACCCGCTGCGGTGGTCGAATAGTGTAAAGCGTCACTTTGACAATAGACTGGACTGCAGATGTTCAGGGATCAGGGTTATAATCTCGGTTGGCTGTAATGAAGGTTGTTTTTTAAAAAAAGTTTTCCACTCCACGTAAATGTAGATACACCCCCTCTAAATTCAACCTTCCTTATCTATAAAACCCTAACGTAAATTACTACACATGTTTACAACCCGAACGGGTATTACAACGTGGCGATAAAAAAATATACCTGCAATTGCTTAATAGGAGAGTGGGAAACTATTTATGAAAATCCACCCTCAATAGACCTGACCGGGATTCGAACTCTGATCTCCCAGTCATCAACAAGCCAGTAAATCACGAGCGTGATGCCTTAGACCATTCGGCCATTGAAGTGAGTTCCAAAGTGTTTTCGATCCTCAAGTGTAGTGGTCTCATTGGGCGGCGTTCCAAAAGTATCCCCCAGCCTAGGGGTGCCACTCTGTCTGCCAAGCGACTGTACAGCGGGCGATCAATAAAGCTCACAGCAGTAGCGGCTTTACTCAAGAGCCCTGAACCTAACTCAACGTTGTCCTGACGGGAGAGGTCTTTCAAGTTCGAGTAACTCTGAGCTGAGATGATCTATTGTTAGTCTGGTAGGAAGGACCGTAATGTAAGAGTCTGGTAGGAAGGACCGTAATGTAAGAGTCTGGCAGGAAGGACCGTAATCTATTGTATGGGTCTGGCAGGAAGGACCGTAATGTAAGTCTGGCAGGAAGGACCGTAATGTAAGAGTCTGGCAGGAAGGACCGTAATGTAAGAGTCTGGTAGGAAGGACCGTAATGTAAGAGTCTGGTAGGAAGGACCGTAATGTAAGAGTCTGGTAGGAAGGACCGTAATGTAAGAGTCTGGTAGGATGGACCGTAATGTAAGAGTCTGGTAGGA
>CABFWB010000072.1:128162-141506 GCA_902151455.1 Timema bartmani | reverse complement strand
TAGCAGTCTCCCCCCCCCCCCCTCCCCTTTGTAATCACTCTTTGCTCTTCGTGAAATTGGTTATAATTCGAGGCTTGATATCGTCGTTTTTAATCGATGTCCGGGAAGAACGCCTTCGTTTGAATTCGTACCTTTTCCTGACGAGCTTCTAGTGTACGCCGTTGGAGTCTCGTTCGTTTTTTGCACGAATGTAAACGTCTGTCTGTCGGTTGTCTATTTGCAGTTATTTTATTGATCATCTTTTGAAAATCGTTAATTTTATTACATTTATATTAGTTTGAACCTTTTTTTTTCTTCTTCTTCAACTCATCTCTGCTTCCTGCACCCATTAAATAAATGTAAAAAAAAAAAGAGCTTCAACTGTCATTTTAAGATACAATTATTTAATTAGTGCTGTTCATTCTATTCGAGGAAAACTTTACTGGTTTACTATTTCTTAAGACATTTCCTATTACTGTTTTCAAAAACTCCTGACATTTGTATGGGATAATTTATCACAAAATAGTTTTTAAAAAAAATTCCTCTATCCAGAATCATACTATTTAATAAAATGTTCAAAATGTATTGAAATAATCCAGAATTATTCTGAATAATGTTGCCTCTAAATCAAAAATGATACACAGCAAACACACAGTTGAATTGAAGATGAGCCGAATTGTTCAATAATAATTTAATCTCACTATAGAGTATAGACCATCATTATATTTTAAAACTAGAATAATATTTTTAAGCGCGACATATTATATCTTCCCATCCTCATCATTCGCTTCTCCTTTAAATCGACCATATTTGACCACATTTGCTTTAAAATAAATTTTGTAAAATAAATATTTCACTTATATTGGCCTATTTTTTTTGGGTGCGCTTTAGTGTCACCAAACATTTCGAAATGGTTTATATTTTGATTACGGGTGGTTCGCATTTTTACACCAACAAGTATAGGTAAGAAAAATATAGTGTTTTAAAGGAAATGTGTAAAAAAATTCACCTCTATCCATAAATCCGGGGAATCCAGCCCCGAGCTCCCCCATCACCGGTTAACCAAACGAGCCTGACGCTATAGTCCGCGTGTCCACCTATGCGGATGTACAAAGATTAGCTGGGGAAAAGTATTAAGTCCCTTATTGCGTTAGCTTTTAAATTTTTCTTTTTGGAAGGAGTTATGGATTTTTTTATGAAACCTGAAGTGGTGCTTTACCAGTGAAGCCCAGTTACCGCTGCGCCACGGGGGGGNGGGGGGGGGGGGGGGGGGGGGGGGGGGGGGGGGGGGGGGGGTGGGGGGGGGGGGGGGCCGCGGACTTTCTCCTACAAGGCGCCAAGACCCCAGCGGGAGCATGACTGTCCGTCGCTGTAGCCGTGCAACTGACCGGAGGGACCCGCCAAACAGAAAGTCTCGGGGGTTTCCTTGCTGTTTTTTAGTAGTGAGCTCTAGTGTTTTTTTATTTTACTTTCTAAACCCACTGATTATATCAGCATACATATTACACACTAGATTAACCTAGAACAATACGTCTGATACTTCACGCACCTTGATATTTACTAGCTTGTGACAGCTGGACGAACTTTAATACAAATGCATAGTCAAGATTCGGACGTCAACCAATCCCACATCTTACCTGAACTGCCTATTGTTCGTATGCCGGGAGATTGGCTGACTCCCGGAACTAAACTATAAATACGCTCCTAAATATCTTCCTTAGTACCATTCCGGACCGAACTTATGGTCCAGCCACGGGAATGGGCTGCTCCGATACCCGAATTTAAATTATAATATTTAATCAAGACACCTCGACTTGGTCTGTAGCATGTCTCCCTACTGATCCCAGGGTTCTTGAGTGAAATGTGAGTTTCTCCTTTCAAAGTGATAAACTAACATTCAGAAGCGGGGTGTTGTGTCGATTCTGGATTTAGGTCATTTTTCTGATATAATCAGTAGATTCAGAAAGTGCGCGTTAAATACTTCCAATAAAAACTATATACACTTTTTTTTAATGTGTCCTTTGCACTTTTAGCTTAAAGCACCAATGCTCTTCCAAATGAGCTAACCAGGTAATATCCATATACAAGACACGCTTCCTGCGACATCTCTAGAGACTACAGATGTGGCACATCGATCATGACTAGTATATCCCTGGGGTCTCCAAACTACGGCTCGTGGGCCACATCCGGCCCGCCACAAGATTATATTTAGCCCTTTCCAAGATTTTATCAAAAAACAAATTAATTGTTTCTCTTTGTTATTTCTTAACCACTCAATATATTTGAGTTGTCCATTTCCTGTCCACACGTGCGCTTCCTCCCATGACACCAAGCCAGAGTGCTGTCATAATTGCAAACCCTCATTTACAGTTGCAGGCGTCATTCATTATACCTACAACAGAACGGCTTGTGATGATTTTTAGGTAGTTCTAAGTCTCCTTCTAGAGGGTTATAAAATAAAAGTCCCGAAAGAGGTTACCTAATTTAAAATATAAGTAACTTAATTATATTGACTAATTATTATAAATATAATTTATTACATATATATTGATTCATTTCTCACAGAGAAGAATCAACGTCAATCACTTTTATCAAACACTGAACTGCTTTGGAAAGTGGCATTTTTTTACAGACCTGACCGGCCATATGACTTGAATCTAAATTTGCATGTTGAAACAAATTTGATTTGTGATCTAATCGCGCATGTCAAGGCATTCAGGGCAATAATAATGCTACTTGAAGAACAGGTGAGCGTTACTTTGGCCCGCGAAAATGTGTAAAATATATTATGTGGCCCGCGTAAAAAAAGTTTGGAGACCCCTGGTATATCCTATAGTTATCTTATCCAAGAAATCAGGATAGGATGGTGAGGAGTTCGCTAGAACTAGAAAACTCGTTGAATTACGGTTTTATGCATTCTTTACTTGTTTAAATCGAATTTGTGAACAGTTTTATAATTTTAAAATGATACTTTTTTGATTTTGTTATATCTATTAAATTACGGTAAAGCAGTTCCATTGGTCTAAGCCCCTATGTTTTTTTAAAGTACTATACAGAAAATATTACCACGATGCGACGTCTGATTCGAGTTGTATTGTCTACCTAAGTTAGTTGATATCTATGGGGTGAGACTGACTCTTTTTAAGTGGGGGATGTAGGAGACGCGAGAAAAGATAAATGTGCTTGTCGTTTTTATACCAAAACATTTATTTGGCCTAAATAAGTAAAATATTGCTTCATTAGAAACATAGTTTAATTTTCTTCCCATGGTGACCTCAATAGTTGGTTATCTGTCAAGGGTGTCCTGGAATTTAATGACAATTTTTTCTCTTCGTTTCTCATCTAATCTCCCTATGCTCTTGGCAGATATTCAACATCTGTTGATAACACCATGTGAAGAAAATTAAACTAGGTTTCTACTAGAGCAATATTTTATTTTATTTAGACCAAAGAAAGTTTTTGTATTAAAAATACAAAAACACGGACCTTTTCTCGCGTCCCCTACATCCCCGCCTTAAAAAAATCAGCCCGGGCAAAGCAAAATTGCTCATTGCTAAAAGTATTGATGCAATAACCCAAGGGTCCTGCGTTTGGTTATCAGAATTATATTTGACGTATATTTGAACATAAAAAATAGTTAATTCTTTTAATTTCTGAACGTTGGCAACATAGCTAGCATAAATTAAAAAACGTGTTTGTTAGTTTACCTCTTTTTAAAGGAAGGTTTGTTTTTAATTGACGGTCAGCACCAGTCAACCAAGCCGAAGTCCGCAACAATATCCTTTCCGCCAGCCCTCTACAAAATGTTTCCTTATAAAATTGTATGTTTCTTCTTACGGCCATTAAACGATCTTTCACGTGTGATCTCAACTTTCTTTCGGCCGTGTCTTCCCCCTAAGTCATTTCTCTCTCTCTCTTTTTTTTTTTTTACCTGATGATGGATGCCGTTTGTTTTATTTTCTCGCGCATATGCACGTTGAGGCTGTCACGCCGTTTCTTATGATGTCGCGATTACCGTCCGGATGAAAGTCTCCTCCCCTTCTCCCCCCCGTCTTCAAATATTCGTCACGGATAGTCAAGAGTCGCCTCTCACATTAGCATGCGGATGTGTCTACGTTCAGATATTTTTCGCATATGGTCTGGAAAAAAATTTAAATATCATTAATATGAAAAATACAGTCTTTTTGGTTACACTCAAAAGAAGAGGTGCATTTCATTTTAAATATCCGTAGAAAATGTCTAAACGTTACTACACATTCTTTTCTTTCTTTTCGATCGATAGAAAGTCACATCTAATCACTGAGGTAAATGGTAAAAATTTCAATGTGTTGTTATTTTCATCCGGACTGTAATTTTTCTTCGGATGGGTGGTGGGAGGAGGGGTTGTTCCTTTCACGGGGGAAATTCTTTTTACTTTTATAATGATGCCTTTGTTGTGTTCGTGCGTGTTTTTAATGAATGGACGTATAAACGTCGAGTACGTTGGACGAAACCTCCGCCTCGATGTGAAAGAGGTCCAGGGATTGTAATCGAATGGTCGTTACCGATGATAAAAACAATCCAATTATTTCTTAAGAAATGGAGAGAGAGCGAGAGATGAGAGCGAGATGAGAGCATGAATACTTTCTCGTAGATACCGTGAGTGAAAATAGTTGTTGACGGACAAGGGACTTAACTTACCCCTCTTTTCGATTACGGGACCGAACTAAAGATTACTACAATGCGCTATATGATTTACGTCGACGGCCCTATGACTCTGTGGCCTGATTATCTACTTCGGTGGTGGAATGGTCTAAGTCGTCACTCTCGCAATAGACTGCAGTGTCGATTACGAGGAGATCGGTTTTTGAATCCTGATTGGGTGTGTTGAGGGTAGTTTTACATTTCCCCTAAACGCAAATGCAGGTGCACTTATTCTAAATTAATCTTTCCTCATCTTTAACAAATATAGTATCTAGTATATATGAGTATAACCCAAACGGGTATTGAGACGTGGTGATAGAAACAAAAAACTGGGCATGGCTCGTGTGGAGCGATTTAGCTTACGTCAGCCATCGAAAAGCGAATTAAATGTTTTGAAATAAAAAAAATTAAATTTGCCTACAGATTTTGAAGATGCCTTTTGAGTTGATATTGGAAAATGTGCACATTTCCCGTTTCATAAGAGAGAGCATATACATATTTCCGACACATACACACGTGATTTTTAATTATTTTTTAGCACCCGTTCGAGTTACACGCATATGTACTAATTACGCTAATGGTTTTAAGGATTAGAAATGTTAAATTTAGAGGAAATGTACCTGCACTTGCATAGAGGGAGAGTGGAAAACAATATTGGAAAAACCACCCTCAGTACACCCGATCGAGATTCGAACCTCAATCTCCCCGTCATCTACGAGAGTACTACGAGAGTACTACGAGAGTAGCGCGTTAGACCACGCGGCCAGCCAAGAGTGTTTTAAACAGTTAATTGATGACATTTTTACTCTATTGAAAATGCTTCGATTTTTGAAGTTATTTATTAATCTATCATATTCAAGAATAACAGAAAGAGTGGAATAAATAAAGATGGTGGAGTTTCCAAAGGGGTAGAAATTCTTTCTGGGGGAGGGGAGCTGGTTATGTCCCCTTTTTCTTTCCCCACTCCGCCACTACAGTAAGAAATAGCTGACGGAAGTCTTCAAACTCTCTTGGAATCTGTGCTTCTGCTCCGTTTTCAAAGGCTCTATAAAAGTTTATTAGAACAGTTTGTGAAAAGCATTTTCGCTAGTCCAGCTGATCGTAAAATAGTGAACATCGTAACATTGTTCGTAAACGGCCTGATTAAAAAGGACTTTGCAGGTGAAACGGATGTACCCTCCCTAAAAACTCACACGATAGAGTAGAGGACGTAGCTTCGCATAAGTGTTACACCTTATAAAATAAAGCCTTATCTTCATACTTTTTGTTTTTTTACACCGGGATGCTGAAAAAAAATTCTATAGTTTAAATTTCTACTTTCTTAACATGCAAATACGAGGAGGATGGTATCGCTTTTTTTCCCACTGTTGCAAACATTTGTAGTGTTTATTTCCTTTCCCTGAAATAATTGTATGGTAGGTGCTGCTTTTTTTTNTTTTTTTTTTTTTTGCACGCCTTCCATAATTAGGGGCTATGGGAGGGATAACACACACGGGCACGAACTCGCTCTTGTTTTTTTAGAGAATATTTGATTCCATAGTAACTTGTTCCGTCCTTCTCTTTTTATGCATCCTATTCCTCTCACTACTGAATCTCTTTAGAAGCTTATGAACTGAATTACGTGTTCAAGGTGGGATGTAGGGGGCCACGAAAAAAGGATTTTTCTAGTTTTTATAGCAAACTTTTTTGGCCAAAATAAATAAAATGTTGCTTCAGTACAAACATTTTAATTTTCTTCACTTGTTGATATCAACAGTTCCTGAATATCCATTATGAGAATAGCGGCACTATTTAACACAATTTTTTAAATGAAGAGAAAAGTTATTCATTAAATTTCAGAACACCTTTGACAGATATTCAAGAAATTTTGAAGTCATTATGTTGAGAAAATGGAATTTTATGTTTGTACTGAAGTAATATTTAAGTTGTTTTGGCCAACAAAAAAAAAAGTTTTTCTATAAAAACCGCAAAAACTCTTGCCTTTTCTCGCGTTCCCTTTCCATCCCACCTTAAACCCCAACTTGAACAGCGCCGGTGGTCACGTGGTCTTGAACGTCAGGCCTTGCAACGGGCTGGAAGGTCTCTCCGAGTCACGAACTGGGTACCTGTATCTTACGGCTGGAACAACCTGCTTAGCAGAGGACAGTGGACTTTTAAGAACGAGTCTTTTCTTTTCATTGCACCCTACTTTTCGAGGCCCGTTAACTTAATTATCAAAATGGTTTGAATGCTTGTTTTTTAAAAGTGGATGGAAAGATGGAGTACCTTCTTTATTAATGTGTGTTTTTATTGGATTCAGGTTGAGTGGTATATAACATATACAGAGATATTAAACTAGGTTCAGTACCCAATTTATCACAATTTGAGAACTTAACTTTCTGCTTTTCTGATAGCTGTTTAAAATATATAAATATCTACTCTTTTATGTGTTTTATTATTATTAGAACAATAATTATTTGTACTACCGTAAAATTAAACTTCTGGTAAATATTGATAAAGCTTGTTAAGCTTTAATGTAAAATAGTTTAATTTTAAGACAAAACTTTTTTATTAAAACAAATAAATGATAAGAGACAATCGTATATATTTTCTAATATAGTTTATTATAGTTTGAAACACATTGTTAAAATAAGTGATACGTAAGCTACCCAAAGATACGTTTTCCTCACAAGAATAACCATTAAAATATTTTTAAACAATCTTTAAATACAAATAATAAAAAAAATCGTAAAAGCTGTTTTTAAAATATAACTTTATTTTTTCATATCAAGAGACCTATTATGATCGTAAAAAAATCGAGCTCGAGATTATGACGAATCTTTACGTTTTATTTGGACACGAACCCATAAAAGTGGATTTTACAATTCTGTCTGTATGGATTTTTTTTAATTCACCTTGAAAATTGAATTCAAAATGGGAATCTGGGACTAGTTTTTCATGATAAATAAGAATGAGTTTTTATTCTTACAAATAATTTTAGGGTAGATTAAAAATAATTTAATTTGGAACAATTTGGTTTATAATTTATATATATAGGGTAATTATTGTGACTATCAAGATGATGTGTTTTATGCGGAAAATATACTAAAGGGTAGCTTAATCAAAACAAATTTTTGAAAATGATCTTCGAAGCCATAATACACAAAATGAGAGGATGTGCGACTGTATCAATACATTTATTTTAAAAAAAATCGCTCAGCAATAAACTAGTGTTAAATTAATTTTTCTCCGCAAAAACAAGACATTGTTTTTTGTCACGTAAAATATTCCCCGGATATCCATTTTAAACAAAATTATTTGAGGCATTTTTGAAAAATCTTTGAATTTTTAAAAAACGGTTTAGAGTTAATTAGCTTTGATTTCTAAGATATAATTTAAATTACAGATTAGACTCGAGATAGCCTTCTTCTGTGGTCAACTGGTCTAAGAATTTAGTTTCGCAATAGACTGAACTGCCGATGACGGGGAGATCGTGGTTCGAATACTGGTCTAGTGTACTGAAGGTGGCTTTTCATCAATTGTTTCTGCTCCCTATACACGAATGAGGGCACATTTCCTCTGCATTGTACACTTTTCTTCCCTACTCCATTAGTAGAGTTAAATTCGGATACCCCAGACAAGGCGAGAAAAAATGTACATTTTTTAGTTTTTTTTTATCTTAGTACCTGTTCGAGTTATACGCTAGTGAATTAAGAGTTGGGAAGGTTGAATTTAGAGGATGTTAATCCACATTTGCGTGGATGGGAGAGTGGAAAACCATTTAGGAAAAACCACCCCAGTTCACCTGACCGAGATTCGAACCTCGATCTCCCCGTCCTCGGCAGTCTGGCTCAACACAAGACTAGCGCGTTAGCCCACTACGCTACCGAGGTGGGTAAATGTACATTTGACCTTGACTCTAACCTAGGTCTTCCAATCGCCGGCAAACCAGATTAAGCGAGCTTGGTGCTTATTCTGCGTGTCCACTGATTTGGGTCTCATTATTGTCTGTTCGGACCATCCACACCATAAAGAAAAAGTATGCGAAGAAGGGATTAAAAAAAAAAAAAGGTGAACCGAAGCTAGATCGGAGAGAGGATGGAAAAACACAACTAAAAAAAATCCCCTGTAATGCATCCAATCAGAATCGCACTCAATCCCTCCCGAGTATGTCAGTAGAGGCGCAAGCCATCACACTACTAAACCCTGCCGGGGGAATATTTATAAATCTAAAATGTTGGCCTTAAATGTTTAAATTGACACAACTTGTCAAGTCACATGACTTTGTGGATAGAGACTTTAAATGTGGACGTAGCTTTTACATCTTTTTAATGAAAAAAAAAAAATTCTTGTCTAGTCATGAATTACATGAAAATTTCAGGGTAAGAATTATTCGAGGTGGATCCCTATTAAGGTGGAGATTTAGGAAACTCGAGTTAAGGGCAGTGTTTTTGCATTTTTTATATCAAAACTTTTTTTTTTGCCAAAATAAATAAAATAATGTTCCAGTAGAAACATTCGGTTTAATTTTTTACGCATGGTGACCTCAACAGTTGTTAAATATTTGTCATAGGTGTCCTAGAATTATATACAACCTTTTCTCTTCGTTTAAAATGTATCGAATCAAATGCTGCTATACTCGTGACAGATATTCAACAAATAATGATATCATCATGTGTAGAAAATTAAACTCTGTGTTTCTACTGGAGCAATATTTTATTTACTATGGACAAAAAGAGTTGCACTATAAGGACTGCACCCGCCTCGTGTGGCGTAGTTGGCTAACGCGCCAGTCGTGTTGAGCTAGACCACCGAGGACGGGAAGATCGAGGTTCGAATCTCGGTCGGGTAAACTGGGGGTGGTTTTTCCTAAATGGCAAATGCGGGTTCACTTCCTCTAAATTCAACGTTCCCAATTCCTCATCCATTAGTGTAATTAGTACTCAAGCGTATAACCCGAACGGGTAGTAAGATGTGGTGCTAAATAATAAAAATAATAATAATAATAAATATAAGAACTGCAGGTGACCTGGTGGTCTAGGGGTAAGGTGTTAGACTTCTGTGTTGGTGGTACGGGGTTCAATCTTCGGTCCCGGCACAGATTTATCTGATTGCCAAACCCTTCCTTCACCTCTGACAAGACGTGTATTAATCACAACTTGTGAATGTGTGGAATGCCAGGCCTCCATCGTGGTTCGGATTCCACGTTAACCTGTAGGTCCTCCATTTCATCTCACAATCACCCTACCATTACACATTAGCGTAAGTGCGTATAATCTGGACTGGTAGTAGGATGTGGTGCTGATGATGATAATATAAAAACCGCGAAAATACTGCCCTTAATTCGCGTTTCCTAATCCCCACCTTAAAAGTGAACATTTTGAGATATGGAAACAATCGTCAAACATACTTATACAGAATATTGTTATTCACGAGTTGTAGCTTTGTGACATGTGTGTAAATAGAAGGTATTAGCTCATACGAGACGTGTCACTGATCTCCTGACAGATAAAAGACGTCAAGACACACATTCTCTTTGTTTTAATTCTATCGTTGTTCGCCCGGGGCAGAGGGGGGGAGGGGGGTCTCTCGGATCGCGTACGGGTGAGCTAGAGAGGACAAAGAAGAAACGACTCGCGGATATTTCGGAATCGTTATGAATGATGGATGAGCCGAGTGCCCGCGGGAACAAGGTCCTACTAGGTGGTCCTTAGGGTGGAGGGCTCAACGAGAGTTGGGTGCGCGCGGTACTTGCGTCCGTTACTGTTGGACATGTGGGTTATCACGTGACACTAGGTTGACGCGATTATTTCGATCATAATCTATTGATTTATTCCATTTGGTTGAATGGTACTAATCGTATCTTCTTGGCGTTGTGTTATTTTAAAATTAGGTGATATATTTTATCTTAGAAATTAATAAACACCTTAATATGATTCTTCTTATTATAAATGAACTTGATAAAACTCAGCTCGGAAAGGAAGCACCACACCACTTCAAGGCCCGGCCACGATACGACGCCACGACGGACTGAAGGGGCTTATCTGACAGCTCCTTTAGTACTTGTCCGACATCTCGTCTCAGTCGGTAGCGTATCTGCCTACTGATCTCAGAGTACCGGTTTCGATTACAGGCATGGCTTTTTTTTAGCGTATGGCATTACTGATCGGGAGGCACATGGCATCCACTTCGGTCGTCTGTATGTAGACTATTCGCCACTCTGGTGGCACAGAGCGTTGCCCAGGGTACTCCTATGGAGGTCATCTAGCTAAACGTACCCGCAAAGAAATGTGGTGATTGTGATTATGAAGGTGTGGACCAGTGGGAGTCTTAACTGAAGCCTAATTTACCAACCACTGGTGACCGTTGGGATAAATCACCATAAGAAAAAAAAACCAAGTTACTAGCCTGGAATCTAACCCGGGACTCCTAGGTTCGTATCCAAGTGCACTGACCACCATACCACGGGGCCGGTTATTGGTGTAATGTGGGCCACGACCGCCTCTCTGGTCAGAGTCCTTGACGCTACAGATCCAGAGGTCCCGGGTTCGATCCCTGGCGCTTCCAGATTTTCTGTAAAGCAGTGAGTCTGTAACGGGGTCAAACTCAGCCTCTTGAATGAGAAAGGTAGCGGCTCTGGTCTAGAAAACTGAGATTTATGGCCGAAGGATTCGTTGTGTGGACTACATGACACCCTATATCAGCAAAAGTTGGCACTATCTTCGCCAACATACGTTGTCCTCTTGGTCGGTATGGCTCAATTGAGGGCTGAGGCCATGGAGGTTTTTTAATGTGGCTTCCCCCTTTCACAGTGATGAGTAAACGGCCAGGGGACTGGGTGTTATGTTTGTTATAGATTTAATTTAGTTTGTAAGTCGTGCGCTGATATAATAAGTCAGTTCATAAAGTGTACGTTAAAACCTTAAAACACTTTCATATGTCAGGACATGTGATTTTCAGCTGTATCTTTAGATAGATATGATCACTATCTATAAAATAACACTAATGTAAATTTTGGTGACAGCAAATTTTATGTTTTCACCAAAAGTTCCTTCCTTTGAACATAAACTGTAGGTATAATGCCATCCCCCTCAACTGACTGAAAAAAAAAACTCGCCTAAAAGAATCGGCACAAACTGCTCGAGATTGACATGCCTTTTTTTACTTTTTTTTAAACAATATTCTCATGTGGCATTTATAGACATAAATGACAATATTATAGCTTTAAATTGAAGGTGATTGTCCCCAAGTCTTTTAGAAAAGTCAGACGTATAACAATGTTATAATATTATAGACTCTACTCCAGGATAACACTTAAGATATACTGCCTAAAACATGGGTGGTTCGAGTTATGCTGAAATGGTCCGTCTCGTGTCGAAATAATGTCATGGACCTCGCTGAACGACCGATTTTACTCCTTCGGGATCACAGAATATGTGTCGCAGCTGTCTGTCAGGCTAATTGCAACCTTTTGGGTGCAGCAACTTGTCAAAAAAATAATTATTATAGGCCTAAATTGGGAGGCACGCAAAAAAAAAAGCTTAGGTTTTTTTTAGCACCGCGTTTAAATAACTGTTCATGTTATACGCTATAGGTTACTAGTTACGTTTGTGATCTAGGGATGAAGAAGGTTGAATTTAGAAGATGTGTACCTACAGTTGCACGGTGGGAGAGGGAAAACCACCTACCCAGTCCTGTTACTAACCCCGAACTTCTTGTCACCGACAGACCAGAATAAATCAGTTTTACATTTAGACCTCATGCTCACCGGTGCTGGGGATTCATGGTTTTTAATTTAACGAAAACTGACGTTGACTGACGTCTAAATTCAGTCTGTAGAGGGTATATAAATTACATAAGGGTTTCGGGTTCGATTCTCGCTAATACCAACACTAATTGTCAATTGGGATTTGTTTATACACCACAACTCTTTAACCCTATGTGATAAATTCATCGTCTGTGATCTGGTTGTTATTTATCTAAGAATTAAGCTAGATTAAGGTTTAGTGGATGGGGACTTAAGAAAAGTCCACTTTTTTTCATTTTTTTAAATATCAAAACACTTTTCTGGCCAAAATGAATAATATATTGTTCCAGTGGAAACCTTTGAGTTAAATTTTTTTTCTCATGGTGATATCAACAGTTGTTGAATATCTCTCATGAGCATAGCGGTATTAGATGAGAAACATTTTAAACGAATAGGAAAAGAAATTGTCATTAAATTACAGGACACCCTCGACAGATATTTAACAAAATGTCGATATCACCACGTGAAGGAAATTAAACTCTGTATTTCTACTGGACCAATATTTGATTTATTTTGACCAAAAAAAAGTTTTGCTATAAGATATAAAAAAAAAATTGGCCTTTTCTCGCCTCCCCTTACATCCGACCTTAAGTCTCCGACACGGAAGAGAGATACATTATTTAAAATAATGTGAATGCTCTTTAGGGTAGTTTAACTTTCGTGCCCGAGAATGTTTCTGGAGCATACGCGTCGACTATTTTCCAAAGGACAACTTCGCGCAACTTCGACCCTCTTCACAATCCTCCCTCACCCCCTCACTCACCCTAAGTTGCTCCAGGAGTTCCTTGAGGAATCTGGAAAAAACCATAGAAACCTCGAAGGCGCCCCACACCTTTCGACTGATCGATAGCAGAAATCACTTGAATAAGTAGAGCCTCCCCGATAACCCCCCCCCC
>CABFWB010000072.1:117243-128068 GCA_902151455.1 Timema bartmani | reverse complement strand
CTTTTCCCGTGCAAGTTTTATGCCAGTAGCAACTTTATTTACTCGACCCCCCAACCCCCGTACTACACCCCTTTACTTGCCATATCGTAAAATGTCATGACTTGATTAAAAATATTTCACGTGAAATTGTATTTTCCTTCCTCTTTGGACTTCTAAACCTGTGTATGCAAGAAGTATAGTAGTGGCAGCTTTATTTATTTTTGAAGACTTAATGTACACTTTCTAAACATAGAGATACATCATAACAATAAACAATAATTTTAACTAAAATAGCATATACACGAATTATAAAATATTTAATACTTAGTTGGAATCAAACCAGTTTCTTCTCAGTTTCTTCTAGACCAAGTGCCGAAACTCTTAATCGCTCTATTTCGTCAATAGGTGTCTTGAATCGATGTTTTATTTAATTTGTATTTAGCTCTTCTTCTTAATAACCGCTCGGGTTAAACATATGTACTAATTACGCTAATATATTTGGGATGATTATTTTAAATTTAAAGGGAGTGTACCTGCATCTGCGTGTAAGTAGAGGGTAAAACAATTTAGGAAAATAGCACCTTATTACCTCAGAATATCAGGCACCTTAGCTCAGTCGGTATCGTGTCTATCTACTGAGTTAAGGGGTCCTGGGTTCGATTCCTGGCATTGCCGAAAGATTTATAGCTCGTGAAATGGAGGTTCATTCCTTTCACAGTGATGAATTAACGGCTGGGGACTGGATGTTGTGCTTGTCCTAATCTTAAGATAGATTATAAGGTATATGAAGCTACGACAGGCCTAGCAAGCTGAGAATATATGACGTGAATAAAAGACTGACCCAGTCCACAGGCTGGAAACAGTAATGGATGTAAAGTAAAACTACCTTAATATACCCAACCAAGATTAGAACACCGATCTCCCGTCATCAGCAGTCTAGTATATTGTGGGAGTGACGGTCTTATACGTTTCGACCACCGAGGTGGGTCATTGAATAGCTTTAAATGGCCGACCAAGTGGGATGCTGGGTACACGATTACACTCGAACTAGAGGTAATATTTAAATGCTGATTTCTTTATTGTTGACTTGATAACACTGGAATTGAAATGAGTGAAATAATTTATCTCATTTAAAAAAATAAATTAAATTGCATTTTCTTAAATATGGTAAGTGTTTTTACTCGTCTCAATTCCAGAGTTATCTCAGGAATACTGCAGGTTTCCGCACCACGATGCGATGACGTCTGGTTCGTGACGCATCACCTCACTAAGTTACGCTCTTCCCGTGGGGTGAGAATGCTCTTAAGAAATAGGTACTTTCCGCTTGCTCTGTGGACATCTTCTAGCGCCTCTTAGCGGTAGCGGTGTAATTAGTGATTAGCGGTGTTGCCAGAAGGTGTTTGGCTGGATGGTCACGTGATCGCGTCAACACCTGCGTCTACCGTCGCACTAGGGTTTGTGAGCTAATTCCTTTACAAGTTTTTTTTAACAACACGCTGTTAAATGATTACATTAGCTCACACAGGTTTGAACTCTAGGAGGAATAGGGAAAGAAGGAGGGTATATAAAAAAGGGTTCAGAAAATATCTTACTTTATATTTTACTTTAAAGATTTTAATACTGCACCGACAATCCTTCGAACCAGACCCTTTTAAAAGGTTTATTATATAGTGTGTTTTTCTAATAAAATTATTTTTCCACCTTAATTCGATTTTTAAATTCTGTTGTCAAAATTTATATTTGCCTCTAGATTTGCTAGTGTTCTTTTCAGAGCATTCTAATTTGCCAACTGAGTAAAGTTGCTACAACAAAAAATCAGATTCCGATTGAAATGAACTTTTTTTGACAGTTGTAAAATTTACTACAACTATTATCACCGATGTGTGTATAAAGTCATGTGGTTTGATACAGTTACTTTTGATAAATATTATCAATAGTTATGGAATATTTACTAATTGTATACAGTATTAAATATAATATTAATGTTGAGCGCAAAAAAACAGGTTTGTATTTTAAAAATCTATTACCACAATTCAACTCGATTTAATGTTTTGGCGTAAGGGGGTGTTTATGGTAGTCAAAATACCGACCCTTCCTCTTTTACGTCGGTTCATCTATGAATATTTTTAATTTAAAATAACAATGATGAGGAACCCGCAACGGCAGATACGTAAGTTGGATGTAGGGCTTCGAAACCAGGTCCTGGTGTACCTAGGGTGGTTTTTTCCTAAATAGTTTTCCACTCTTCATCCATACATTTGCAGGTAGATTTTCCGCTAAATTATGTCTTATTCATTCCTAACCCCACTTTCGTAATTAAAATAGGTAAAATTCGGGCGGGTATTAAGACTCGTTGAAAAAAAATAGATCCAACCCTCAATCTCTTCACAATTTAACCCAATTAAGCATACGTAACACTAAATACCTTGGTTGGGCTCCAGTACAATTATTTATCTGGAGTCAAATAAGGCTCTTATATTATTATTACAATAATCAATATTTTTATTACTATTATAACTAATTAATCTGAAACCAACTATTTTTGGAGTGTTTTGTTATAATCTTTTATATTTTTCCCCTCTCATTATGATTTTGTTTTTTATTTGTTTCTACTCTTCATCTTCTACACTGGAATCCAAAGATAATGTAAGATATTTTTATTAACCTTAACGTTATTTGTATATTTTCAATGCTAACTATTTTTACTAATTTTGAACTGCTGGCAAGCATTTTATGAAAAATCAATTTAAACAATTTGTATTTAATCTTATTCGATGTAACTATTAATTTATAGTTTTGTTTTCCATTGTAAATGTTAATGAATTTTATCTTTTTTTGCTCACTTATATTTTTTAATCAGTAAACTGCTTTTACGTTCATTAATAAAAAGGAAATTAAGTTAATGATAGTGGTTATTATGATCTGAGTTTGCAGACACGTCTATGCAAAAGCGGCCATTAGCGTCACAAGAACCAATAAAAACTTTGAACTAATAAAATACACAAAAACAAGACATCTAAAGTGCTTATGAGGGCATGGCTGAGTGTGGGTGTGGAATAAACGATGAATGAACATTGGGGTGAGGAATTAAACGATTAAATATGAAAGCTAAAATCCCTCTCGCACTTAGTGAGATACTTGTTTGGGGCACCACCCCTCTGGTGAAGGGACACTTAAACCTCTCCATTAGCGACAAGGGGATAAAAGTTTTCAAAAAGAGCCAACATCTTTATTCGGCCTCTTCAACCACTCAAGTCACAGGGGTGCATGGTCTTCGTGCGAATAAGAGTGAACTATGGGTGTTAAGGGTTGTTACACAAGGAACGATGGGGTGTTAAGGGCTGATACTCACCGAGAACCATAGGGTGTTAAGGGCTGATACTCACCGAGAACCATAGGGTGTTAAGGGTTGATACTCACCGAAACCATGGGGTGTTAAGGGCTGATGCTCACCGAGAACCATGGGGTGTTAAGGGTTGTTACACAAGGAACGATGGGGTGTTAAGGGCTGATACTCACCGAGAACCATGGGGTGTTAAGGGTTGATACTCACCGAAACCATGGGGTGTTAAGGGCTTGATGCTCACCGAAACCATGGGGTGTTAAGGGCTGATACTCACCGAAACCATGGGGTGTTAAGGGCTGATGCTCACCGAAATCATGGGGTGTTAAGGGCTGATACTCACCGAGAACCATGGGGTGTTAAGGGTTGATACTCACCTAGAACCATGGGGTGCTAAGGGTTGATACTCACCTAGAACCATGGGGTGTTAACGGTTGTTACGCACCGGAAACCATAGGACGTTCAGAGTAGAATTTTAATCGAAATACGGATGAGAAAATGATCGAAATCAATTAAAAAAAATTAAGTCATCGGAATTTTCAGATATTAAAAAAAAAATTGTATAAATAACTGTTCAATCTCCAATTCATGTGGTTTTGAGAAGAACGCTATTATATTTGTCTTTACTCACCCTTGAAAAAACATTTTATCAGAAAGCAATTGAATTAATGATAGTATACCTTTGAATATAGAATATTGGGAAAAAACATAATTTTTGGTCTGAGAAACCTGTTAAAGTCAAAGTTCAAAACTTAAGAATTGTATCAACCCTGTTGCGCTTGTTGACTATCAATCTAAGAAAAGCTTATCAAGTACGAAAAACCTTATTCTTTTCTTAGTGCGATCAACCACAAGGTTATTAACGTCTTAATCTAGAAAGTTAGGGATTGGGAGAGTGATATAAAGAAAACACGACTGTAATAGCGTGGAGAGAGGGTAGGAAAACCACAGTGATGAAAGACATGTGGTATACCACGGCTTAGACCGTGAGACCACCGCCGTGGCTGATGAAAATACTTGTTAGTCGCGAAACTAACAAACCTACTTGACAGCATTGGTGGTCGCATAGTCTTAACGCGTCACTCTCGCATTGGACTGGATTACCGGTGACGGGGAGATCGGGGTTCGTATCTCGGCCGAGTGTTCTGAGAGTGATTTTTCTTTAAGGATGTATCACACACTCCCTCTGCCCATACATACCATACTAACATATATATGCGTACAGTCAAAGGGTAGTAGGGTGGATAAATATGTGGGTGAGGAGCGTAGATTATAGAAACTGTCCCAGCATTCTCTTGGAGAAGAGATAAGAAACCCATAATGATACAAATAAAATGTGTAAAACCATCCTTAGCATACCCTGCTCAAAATCCGAAACTCGACACTCCCGTATATTGTGATACCCGACGTTTGAATAGAGCGTGTGACCACCGGTGCGACGCAAAGTTTGGCTTAAACACATTTTTTAAAATTCAAAAGCCGCTGTATTCCCTGTTAACCCAAATAAATATCCCAGTCTCTAATAACTCGAGAGTTTAGTGGATTAAAACAAAATCAGGGTTGGGGGGTGGAAAGGGGTTTCTAATGGGTGTGTTTCGCTTCTCGTAGTGACGTAATGAGAATAACGTGCTCCCAAACTCTCGCCTCCCTTTCAAGACACCTTTATTTGCCCAAATCAGCTGTCACGGAGGCGTCCGTTTGGACGTCTCCATCTTGGGACAGAACAATGAAAATTATCATGCTTCATTGTGCGTACGGAATTAATTATAATTAATGTGTGTGTCGTACCTAGGCGTGCGCGTGGACCTTGGCCACCCCCGGCTTTCTCGCTGTGGCTTCTACTGGTAGTTTTTCTTTTATCAACGCGTCTTACTACCTGTTCAGGTTATACACATATATGATAATTACACTAATTGGTATGAGGAAGGAAGCATTTTAGATATAATCTATCCGCATTTGCATGGAAGGAAAGTGGGAAACTATTTAGGAAAATTTAGTCAGTTTACCCCGATCTCCTAGTCTTTGGCAGTCTAGTCTAATGCGGGAGTGGCGTCTTAGATCATGTGGCCACCGAAGCGAGTAAAATACCTACTCAGTCTATGGTTTTCCACATCGGTGGGCACGCGGACTAGATTGTCAAGTTAGTCTCATTTGGTTTGCCGGTGATGAGGTAGTTGTGGTTCGAATTCTGACGTGGTGTAGCCTACTGAAGATTTTTTTTTTCCACTAAATGGTTCCTCACTATTTATTGACGCGCAAATGCGAGAACGTTTCTTGTAAATTTGGCCTTCACCCATGTGGGTAGTTGGGATTCGAATTATGGCTGGGTGTGGTAAGATGTTTTCCTTAATCATTTCACACTCTCCCTCCTTGCAAATTCGGCTAAGATTCCTCTAGCTAGATCCTTTCTCATACCTAATCCAATTAGTGAAAGTTCGCGGATCCTCCGGACGGGCGGTAAGTTGCGGTACACGGGTGAAAAAATAACAATAAAAATGTGTGACCATAGCCTCGTGTGTCAAAAGACATAACACCACTTGCTGATGCAGGACAATCAAACTGTAACATCTGCTTTCCCTCGAGCTCGGTCCAACATCCATCACGATTCACAGACCAGAATAGTATTGTAACTAATCACTCTTGTCAGAAGTAACATAACAGATGCCATGTCTGGAATATAGGCCAGGGGGTTAACGAGTCCAAGTGGAAAGGGGGGGGGGAGGGGTTTTTCACCCACCTCTTAGAAAGAGGCAGACAATAATTTCAAGCTACTTTTCAAATGATGACTTGCATATCGGTAGCTAATACTTTTTTTTNTTTTTTTTTTTTTTTTCCAATCTAAATAGAATGCTACCTAATCTTGACACCAAATTATATGGTAGTGTAGGCCTACGAACGATAGAAATGAGAGGGGGAGGGGGGGGACACTCTTCAAAATAAACGGTACAGTGCACCGCACAGAATTTCTCGCTCATTTATCTAAAGATGAAGATATTTACTTAAAACTGGTAAGGTATGTGAAACAAAATAAAATACACTGTTGCATACACATAACGGATATTAGAGCATCAAATTCGACCAAAGAGCATAAATAAAATAATATACACTGCTACAGAAACACATTGAGAATAGAGAAACATCTCGGTTCACCGAAGAGCACAACATTAAATTCACAGTTTCCCAAAGCTTCGTTTATATATATATTAACTAGAAAAATATTGATTTTACAAAATATTCTTGCAAATAAAAGCTGTTTATTTTTAAGAGTCCTACTATCTGCATTGATAAGCTATTTTATATCTTAAATAATTGTGGAGATGTAATCAAAATTGGAAATGTCTGTGTATGTAAATTACCCTTGGTGGAATCTCTATGGGAAAATAAGATGCGCCATTTTGTTTTTTAATGTTAAACAGTGCCTATACACGAAATTTAATCAAGATAGTTAGCTTTGAGAAAGAAGATTTTTTATTTTTGAGCCTTAAGTAATCTAACCTTAAGGTGGGGATGTAGGTGATATGAAAGAAGGTGTTTAGCATTAAAAAAAAAATTTTTTTTGCCAAAATAAATAAGAGTGCTCCAATAACAACATTTAGTTTAGTTTTCTTCACGTGGTGACATCAACAGTTGTCATGAGCATAGTGGAAATATATGACAAACTTTTCGAATGAAGAGAAAAGTTCATTAAATTCAAAGACACCTTTGACATAAATTCAACAACTGTTGATATCATCATGTAAAGAAAATTAAACTAAAAGTTGCTGCTGGAGCAACATTTTATTTATTTTGTACAAAGAAATCTTTTGCTATAAAAAACTGCAAAATCACTGGCCTTTTATCTGGTCCGCTCCACCCCAACTTAATTTTCGGGGTTAGATAATTCCAAAAACCCTTATATTATAAAAACCTAGATACCAAGTTTTAGCCTGGTTGGTAAATTAGTTTTTCCCCTAGTGCTAATATCAGACAAGTCAACATCGTGAAAACGCTTTTTTGTTTTCAGGGAGTTGCGAAACGTATTTTTTTTATTTCAGGTATAAAACGTGCACTTTATGAACCGACTGATTGTAGCAGTACACGACTTTCTATGAGCGAGCGTGAAAGGGCTTACCAATTTTGCCGGGAAAGGTATTTTCACATATCTTCCAGAGCTCTCTTATATGCCACAATCGATATAGGATCGACGGCGTTACTTCCCCTCCGAAGGAAGTTGTGCTACGTATTTTTATCACTAGAGAAAAATCTGTCGACCTCGGCTGGGTTTGAACCTATGAACGTCGGGTCTTGAGGTGAGCACTCTACCCGAAGACCGCCGAGGTTGACCTGAAACGCAGGATGTCGGACTTTAGATATTATGCCAAAGTAAGTCCTATAAATAATGATACGAGTGTTCGTAATCTGAGATCTCTCGGTGTGTCTGGTTCCATTTCCTTTGAGAAAACAAACTTTTAACATACATATTTGCTGACAAACATTGCACATAAGTTACTTGGCCCGCAATTTTATTCGTGTCGAATAAAGATAATATTTTGGTACACTAAACTCACATCCAAGAGCTTTCCAAATTATTATGCAAATGCTTAAAATTGCCTAAAGTATATTCACCACTCGAGTTTACTTGGAGGACATCTCAAAAAGTTACTAGAAATAGTCTTTAATGTATCCCTACGCCAACATCCAACATCTTTCACTTCGGATAGCTGTGATGACAACATATGGTAATGTATGAATGTGATGGTTAACCACAGTAATTTAGGCCAATAGTATTTATATATTTATTTGAGGTCGGGCACAAAGCTTATTTATCGTTTTATTCCACTTAAAAATATTGTGTATTGACTGCACTTTCACAAAAGATCTAACAAATATTGCTTCAAATGTCGACCGATGAATTTATATTAAGTGATTGATCATGTCGCAAACAAGTTATCTACAATGGTGCATCCACGCAGTTGATAAAAATATTTTATTCAGTCAAATATTTCTAAATACGGTAAAATCATAAAATGATTCATTCTATATTTTTAAAAAAGACAAGTATTTTCTCTTTTCCAAGTAAATATGATGCCTGTATTAAAAAGTATTAATGGATACACTATATTACACATCATAAATAACCTTCTAAAATGGAGAATAAGTACTTTTAATTATGTTTAAAATATTGTTTCGGATTGGATTTTTATAATAAAATAATGAAATAGTGTGATAAAACTAAAGTTTACGTTTTTTAAATGTAAAATATAGCATGTAATTAAAAAACTTATCATTTATAACAAAACAGTGATATTGTAAATGTATTGGTAACTCAAAACCTAAACATATGATTTTTCAACCGTAATTCAGTTAAAAAACTATGGTGAACATACTTGACATATTAGCTAAATAAAATAGTTAAATAAAAATAAATGTTAATTTGACTTAACATTTGTATTAGTTTCCTTTTTTCATAAGAAACATATATATATATATACATATAGTAGATATTATGTATTCATATGCATCCATCTGTATGTAATATCTCTTATAATTTTAAAGCTAACCTTACCGGTGGACACGCGGGCTTAGGAATCATTCTCATCTGGGGTCTTGTTTGACAGTTATGGGTAGGTTGGGGCTTAAATCCAGGCCGAGTGTTCTGAGCCCACCCTCCCCCCCAAATGGTTTAAATTTCTCACCTTTATGAAAATAGGGTTCATCTATAAGTTCTACATTCCTGATACCAATCCCGTTAGTGTAAATATGTAGATTGTCTATGTGTTGCATGTAAAGATATGTGAACTAATGAACAGATTTGAACCAAACGGGATACCTACATAAGGAGAGAGCTACAGGTTATAATTGTCTTAGTATCATATAACATACCGACAGCACAACTTTCAAGTTTGTTTGTAAAGATGGACCAATGCGTAGCCAGTAAATTATGCTGAGACTACTTGGAATCGAGCCAAAGTAACTTTCCTGATTGAGTTCGTTAGTTCTCGCGGCAAAGAACGGTTTAATATCTTAATTCATCTTAAAATGATTATTATATCCCTAGGGGTGTGTTGTCCCTGGTACGGTGAAGGTCCTCGCTTGTCTGATGTCTGTTAACTATGGTACGGGGAAGGTCCTCACTTGTCTGATAACCCTGGTACGGGGAAGGTCCTCACTTGTCTGATAACCCTGGTACGGGGAAGGTCCTCACTTGTTTGCTAACTCTGGTACGGTGAAGGTCCTCGCTTGTCTGCTAACTCTGGTACGGTGGAGGTCCTCGCATGTCTGCTTACTCTGGTACGGTGAAGGTCCTCGCTTGTCTGCTAACCCTGGTACGGTGGAGGTCCTCGCTTGTCTGCTAACCCTGGTACGGTGAAGGTCCTCGCTTGTCTGCTAACTCTGGTACGGTGGAGGTCCTCCGGCATAGTGTAGGAGGCAGGAAATATGTACTCTATGTTAATGGTGTAGGTCAAAGAAAGTGATGTGGGAGACCCGGCCACCTTTCTCCAGCTCGTGGCATTCTTAGAGGAGGCGCCTATCTTCGTTACATTCCACAGCCTCCTTGGTCCAATCAGGAATGTGGTGAGGTGACCCACCTCAAGACGACCGTGGTTCAAATCGCAAAGGTCAAGAGTCCGAGTCCGAGTGTGGGGTGTGCTGTACCTCGGACTTATCTACAATTCGTCTTTCATAGCTTTGGTTCGAATCTCGGTGGGGCAGAAATATTTGTATCCCCGTTAAAAAAATAATTAAGGTCTTCCTCTACCAGTTTGGGTTTTCACATGTGTGTAAGTGTGTGTATATATGTATGTATGTATGTATGTATGTATGTATGTATGTATGTATGTATGTATGTATGTATGTATGTATGTATGTATGTATGTATGTATGTATGTATGGGTATGTTTAAGCCAATATGTGGTATAGACGAGGAAGGTAGATTTAATAGGAAATACACCCGCATTTGCAGGTATGAGACTAATAAGGAAATAATACCCTCGGTCAACCTGATTGGGATTTAGACCACGACCTTCCCGTCAACGGCAAACCAGACTGAATGATCGCGTGCCCACCAGAAAGGGTAAGGGTTCGGCCAGACTGACGCGAGCGAGCGCGCAAACGATTGGGTGGCTAGACTGGCGAGCGAGCGCGTGATTAGCAGATAGCTCTCGATAGTTGTTGACGAGGAGGCTCCGAATCTTGGCTGAGTGAACTGAGGGGGGTTTTAACAAGTGATTTATTGTTGTGGTTTTCTCATCCTCTCTCCACGCTAATAGTAATTCTTATTTGTAAAGGCCTACTTTGATAATATTGAAGTATTTTAACATATCAGTTTTATACATATATATACATATATATGTAGGGGAAACCAGGCAATTATGAGCACCTTAAGAAAATCTGTTATTTCATAAGAAACAGTATGGCTATCCAAAAGTAATATTATTTTATTCAATTGATCATTCAATTAGGTCTACAAAATACAACAAATATGAATGATATTTTAATAATTTTGGTCTAGAAAAAATAATA
>CABFWB010000072.1:93683-110839 GCA_902151455.1 Timema bartmani | reverse complement strand
CCCCCCCCCGAGGGCAGCTCGTGATTTGCTCGCGCTATTGTCTTCTTCTTTAAGTGCCCTGGAATAATAATTGTTTTCCTCAGAGAGGAGCCTGCGGCGGCCCGGACATTGATAAGTGTTGGCTGGAATATCGCTTTACGTTTTTATAAAGGCGGCCACTGTTTTCCTCCGCGGTCTACAGGACTTTGAGTGCTTTTAATTTATACAAGGTATTTAAATTGCACTTTCTAAAAATGCGAGCTCTATCCGCACGTGGCTTTCAAACTATATTAACCGGATTCTCTTGTTGTATCGCCATTAAAGAACCTTATTTGACAGTTTAAACAGAAACTTTATTAGGATTTTGGTAGGAATAAACTTTTATAAAATAAGAATTTTTTGTTTTGAGGTCAACTTTTTACTATGGTATTGATAATAGCTGTACAAAGTGACTGCAGTAGATAACACTACTTGAGGTATGAATACATAGATCAGGTAATTCTTTAAACTGTCAGACAAGGCCTTTCCAATGAAAACTGTACCGTAGCTATACTTTAATGTATTTGATAACTTACCAAGAGATGTGTTTTGCACCTGTTTATTTTGACAGATCGTACTAATTTTGACAGATGTTGTCCCACCCGTAAACGCTGTCTATTCTATTCCATAAAGTGGGAATATATTAATATCTCATTAGACGTATTGGATATCACACTATCCAACAGGTTCACAAAATTCATGAATGCCGTTGACAGGGAGGTCGATTTCAGAATATACTCCGGGTGCAATGATTTTGGTTTTCCGAGTGCTACTTAACGTTGATAGTTTTCCACCCCTTCACCTCCTACTCCACTCTAATGTGGATACACTTCCTTTAAAATTGCAGCTTTCTCACCCACTTCTGTGGCCGAAGGTCTAAGCCTTCTAAGGTGTCACTCGTGTGTTAGACTGGCTTGCTGATGACGCGTAGACCGGAGTTTGAATCCTGGTCAGGTTTACTGAGGGAGGTTTTTCCTGAATTGTTTACCATTTTCCTTCCACGCAAATGCGGGTATATTACCTCTAAAATGCTTACTTTCTCATCCCTACCCTATTAGAGTAATTATCTTATATGTGTAGAACCTGAACAGGTAGTAAGACGCGGTAATAAAAAATAAAAATAAAATCTTAGCTTTCTATCCCTTTTCCATCAGCCTAATTAATGTACATGGATAATCCGAATACGTACGAAGACTTGGAAGGAAGGTCAGAAGGACGGAAGGAAGGTCAGAAGGACGGAAGGAAGGTCAGAAGGACGGAAGGAAGGAAGGTCAGAAGGACGGAAGGAAGGAAGGAAGGAATGTTAAGACGCCGGATGGGTAATAAGACGCGAAACAAAAAAAGTATTCTAGGGCACTACCAAAGGGGTTAAGACATCGATCAATATTATTTCCTTCACGCCCTCTCGGGGATTGAACTACTATCCTTTAAGACTACTCGTGACCCTGCCGGTCACCAGATTTGACCCCGTTTCGTGATTATTTTTCTTTTTTAACCGTGGGATTCTTAGAGGTCGCTCTTCACGCCATAATTTTGTTCACACCGTTTGGCCACCATTTTCACGAAATGTTGTCGACCAAACACTATAAATTACTCAATCATTTGTTAATTCATCGATCCAAACTCGAGATTCAGGAAAAAACAAAGAAAAAAACGCGTTTACTTTGTCACTTAGTTAAACTTCACCTAAAACGTGAATCGTCCGAAGGTTTCAAAGTAATTTTGTAACCACTATTTCTTAATTTTCTTTCGGGTACAAACCAAAGTTTAGCTTTAGAATTGGCGTAAAATCTTACAATCACCCCAAAATGTGTTTCACTCACATAACTCAGTGTGCTTAGGATTTTTATTTTTTGAACCATGGATCCAAACATTTTATTTCTCGAGTAAAATGTTTAATATTAGGAATTTATTTGTGAAACTAAGACATAAAATATGGTTTCTCAACTTCAGTATTTCTTGGAGATTAATGGTCTCAAGGTTTTATGTAAAATCGCGAAGTCAAGTGATTTTTTAAACCGTATACTGAAACAATAATTATACTATTATTAATGTTTAGTCAAAATGCATAGCTAAAAATACCATGTTCAATTAAATTATTTGATCTATCTTGATATATGCCTAACGACTTTGCAGCGTTAAAATATGTTTAATTTTAGTTGTTCTGCTGCGCCCAAAATATATACTTTATATTGGCCTGCTCCATTGCAATTATAGTATGGTTTTGGTTGGAAGCACAGTATATGTTGCTATAACAATTTTAATACTGTATATTCATACATCAAGTTATGTTATCTGTAGCTGTCACGTTTGATAGATATGGTCAATACTTTTAAAATAACATAAATATTATAGTTAAATGATACCGCAGCGAAGAAATATTTTGGAATTTTCTAAACTCTCCTTCCAACCAAAATTAGGGTGTAATAACTACGTCTCAACCCCCCGTTTAGGTTACACGCTTATGTACTAATTACGCTAATGGTTTACGGGATTAGGAAGGTTATATTTATAGGAAGTGTACCACATTTGCGTTAAGAGAGAGAGAGGAAAACAATTTTAGAGAAGAAATAAACGCCCTCAATATATCCGACCGGGATTAGAACCCCGATATCCCTGTAGTTGGCAGTATCATCTAACACGAGAGTGACGCCTTAAACCATGCGGCCACCGAAGCGGGTAAGATGTGAATTGCTGCGCCACTGAAGCAGATTTTGTTCTAAATCATGAAATTATGCTCGTTGCGTTTTAACTTGTGTAACTTAATTTCCCTTCTCAAGGCCTTCCTCTAGAGAGCAATGCACTACCGAACCACAAGGTCGCGTCACGTCACGTTTCCTGGTCTGCAGTACGAACAAAAAACATAGTATCGGAGAGTTAGTACAACTGTGTCGTTGTCAGACTTGATAACCGTAGGGTTAGGTGTGATCTATATATAAAAAAAACCACCTCGGTGGCGTAGTTTGCTAACGCGCTAGTCGTGTTGAGCTCGACCGCTAAGGACGGGGAAATCGAAGTTCGAATCTCGGTCGGGTGAACTGGGGGTGGTTTTTCCTAAATGATTTTCCACTCTCCCTCCACACAAATACGGGTTCACTTCCTCTAAATTCAACCCTCCCAATTCCTAATCTATTAGCGTAATTAGTACTTAAGCGTATAACCCGAACGGGTAGTAAGACGCGGTGCTAAATATATATATATATATAAAATGTATTGCATCGCGTCCTACTAAAGTAAAGCTTTTTTTTTCCTAGGTAGAACCTTAGCTGACCAATACAAACGTTACTAGACTTACTTTCACCCATTCACACGTCAATTCATGTTTAGCATCCACTATCAAAAAATTATAAATAACAAAAATAAATAAAATATGGTCAAATTTGGCCCTTTTTTTATATTTTTTAACAGACCCTTCTTTTGAAGATTGGACTGTACCCGTCCCGTTTATCTGCATGTATGTATTAATGTGATAAGGATGAGTAAAGTAGAATTTCAAGGAAGTGTACCTCACATTTTCAGGGAAGCAGAACGCTAAACCATAAAGGAAAAAAAAAGTAATCTTCTCACTACATCCGAATGGGATTTCAACCCTGACCTACCAAGTCATCGGCAAACCAGTACAAGAACAGTGACTTAAGGCCCTTGGCTCTGTCGAGTGCAAGTCTAGAACCTATTTTGTGGGATGGTGGGCGGGAGGGTGAAAGGCTTGCCGGGACTTCACAATCGACCAAAGTATCCTTCCGCACCAACAAGAACAGATGGATCATGGGAACCGTAGATGGCGCTAGCTACCGGACAGGTCTTTCGGAAAAATCATACGCTTAAAAATGTCAGTTTTTTCTAGAACGAGTGAAATTTTTATGTTAATATTTTCAACACCTATTCTAAGATAATGTATCAATGTTTATTAGGTGTTACATTTTCTGATATGCAGCTGGCAGTTTTCTATTTAAAAATGTCAAAATTATTGATATGTGATCATTGTTTAAATTATAGAAGAGTTGTGTATATAAAAAGTGTAACTTAATCAACGTGCTTCTATTCTTGAACAAACAGTTTCCGAAAAGAAAATAGCAAAACTATAATAAAATCTTTAAGATAACAGTTTGTTCCTATGGCTCTGCATTTCCACGCCAAATTAAAAAATGGGCTAATCGCCTTAAGCCTTTTTGTCCGCGTGTACGTCATTACGGCTCACATGGTATATAAAATAATTTTAGTAGTCTTTGTCAAGAGCCGACATAACTTGTAATATTGCTACCAATTTGTAAATAAATCATGGCTGACAAGAAAACCACAACATAAAGTGGTTATTAGCGAACCGCTCGCTCGGTTGGACGGATCATGTTCGTTCGGATGAGATGCTGGGATTATATTCTATAGAACCTCACTACAGCCGGTTCGTGTTACCACAGATATCTTGGTCAATCATCAAATAGTGCATATATTAACCAAGAGAGGGTCAAATCCCGGACATTATAACAAGTGATTCTTGTAAGAGTTCTATCTCATTTATCGGCCAAGCAATAACTATTATCGCAATAAAGTTAATGGTAGCAATATAATGTTGTAATTAAACTAATGGCACGCCTCTAGGCAACTCGCATTATTGTTCTAAGTGGTTGATGGAGGATAGATTATTTCAAAGAGGTATAAAGATTTATATAAGTGTTTTAGTTTAAATAATTAAATTATAAACATAATATATTGCTTTTTACTGCGCCTTGGTACCTTTTCGGAATATACATATTAATTACGATAGCCGAATAAGGACGAGGAAGTTATATTTATTTTAAGAAAATGTACCATCATTTGCATAGAGGTAGTGGGAAAACATTTAGTAAAAACCTCTTTCAGTATCCTCGATCAGGATTCGAACTCCGATCTCCCCGTCACTGACAATCCAGTATAATGTGAGTGATGCCTTAGGTAGACTATGCGACCACCGATGCGGGTAGGCTATATAAAACTATATTAAAAAATAAAAATATAAAATTAGTATCGAATCTCTGCTGTAAATATTTAAAAACCTGGGTTGAATTAACGACGCCTAAAATAATTAATCCCTTTTCTAAAGGATCGTCTTATACCAGTGTATGTAAAATAATTATCTCTAGGATTGTGTGTGCTGTCCTAGGCTAAGTTTGTTTGTAAGTCGCGTATTGATTTTAGCATTATGTTGAAAAAGTGCCATGTAAATACCACCACAAATATTTTTTTTAAAAATCCAAACTTAGAAAATATCTTCTCGCAACTCATTCTGTGAAAAAATACATGTTGAATTTTTTCTAACGAGGTTACATGAAGTAAATATAAACGCACCAGTAAATCTTTGCTAAATTTTCGCACATTCAAACCCCCCCCCTCCCTCCCTCCCCCCCAAAAAATTAGTCTTTTGTTGGATTGTTGAAATTAAATACTCAGTGCAAAATAGCAAAGAGAGTTTATTTTCGGTAATTGATACAAATATATTGTTAGATTTTTCTTATAACTTTAATTTTAAACAAACCATGTGTTTTACCATAAACTGAGTATGCTATGTCAGAATTCAGTAAAAAATCCTATTCACTGATACCTTGTTCATCGCTGTAGGCTTTGTATTGGTTGAGAAAAAGGGATGTTGACAACAGAAATAATATATAGGATAACCCAAACGGGTTGTAAGACTCGGTACTAAAAAAAAAAGTTATAAAATTTGATTTTAATTTAACTCCAACCACATGGATAGTATTTTTATTTCCGTGAAATACTTGATTGTCTCTAGTATTATGTGCATGTAGCGCCTTTTATTAAGCTACTGTAAGATTCCTCTATGTTATTATTTATATATTAATGTCTAGTTTGTTAACCAAAAGCGTGTTTTTTTTTCTAGGAGAATTTTTATTTTTAAAGTTAAACGTTTTTTTAATATACTTACTTTAAAAAGGTTCGTTGTACTTTTCTTTGAAACTTATTATTTTATTACCTAAATTTACAAAGAAAAGGTTTATAAAATAAGTGATTATTGATTAAATAAATGCAATTAATTTTTATAGAGTGTATCTAGCTATTAATCCCCCTCCCCAATGTTATTAAAAAAGGGTGAACTGGAAATTGTCTTTTCCTCCACATATAATGCTAAATTTTCTTTAAATCTAAAACGTCCACAATAGCACCTGGGTTTACGCGGGAAAATGCCTAAGTCCAGTACTGTCTGATTAGCCGGTGACGAGGAGGTTTGGGTTTGAATCCTGGCTGGGTATATTGAGTTGTTGTTTTTTTTCCTAAGGGATTTTCATACACTCCTTCCTGTCAAAGAAGAGTAAATTTATTTATAGTTATATCTTGTTCTTACCTTACCTTACCTTACCTTACCTTACCTTACCTTACCTTACCTTACCTTACCTTACCTTACCTTACCTTACCTTACCTTCTGTAGTATAAAATAAATGGTACGGCGCACCGCGCATGGTTTGTCGCTCCTTTACCTAAAAAATGGAGAAATTTATTAAAAACTACTAAGATTTATGAAATAATATACACTGTTACAGAGACATATTGATAAAAGAGTAACCTCTCTGTCCACCGAAAAACATAACAATCAACTCTCTCACCACCCAGACCTCCATTTAAAAATATATATTTATATTAGCTTATAGTTTGGAAATATTGGTTTTATAAAAGTATATTTCAAAGAATAGTTTTCTATTTTTTTATGGTCCTACAACTTTGTAGCAAGTTATTTTGTATCTCAAATATTTACAGTGATAACAATATTGGAGATATCCACTCACCCTCCAAGTCATTATCCCAAGAGAAAAAAAAATAATTAGATGCACCATTTTGTTTGTAGCTCCAAGCAATGCTTGGATACAATAGTCAAAATCGTTAAAGTTTTTTGAGAAAGTTTCATTTTTCTCTTTTTGCCCTTAAGAAAAAATTCCAAAAATACGTCTGGGGAACTTTATGAAAACCTTAGATAACAAGCACGAAAGTTAAAAAGGTTTCGGCTCTAGTTCGAGACACACACACACACACACACACACATGGTGAAATAAAACGTTGACATAATTATATCAAAAACTTGAATTCAATTTTTTTTTACTATTATACTTACTTAATCGTAACCTCTTAAATAAGGTAAAAGTAAAAATTCATCATCATCATCGTGTTCTTAGGTTAGCTACCTAAAAGTTTCTGATAATACTCATGATTGAAAGTACAAAGAAGTGTTTCAACTTTGTTAAAAATACTTAATTTCAAGGGGTAATATTTCTGTTGATATTTTATTCATACCTTGTCTCAGGCCGTACTATTAGTAAAACATTATAGAGGTAGGTTAGGGTACGGCAGAAAGTTTCTCTGCGGCATATCTCATGCGGAATATGCACATGTGAGTGAAAGGACGTCGGAGAAAGTACCTGCCCGCGTCCATTATCTCGATATTATCTATTTATTTCATCTCGTGGATTGATGGATTGTCTTCACAACGGATGTTAAGGAGCCAAGTATCTCAGGATCGCGCCCAGCTCGGAATGTTGGGGCTTTAAACAGTTGGAACCCCCACCTACACACGTTTTAATATTATTATTTGTCTGGAGCACCGCGTATTTTAGTGCTCGTTTAGATTATCCGCATATCTACTGTTGCGTTGAGGATGGGTAAGGTTGAACTAAGGAGAAATGTACCCACATTTGCGTGTAGGAAGAGTAATGAACTTTATAGAAAACAGAAAAACCACCCTAGGTACACTCGACCGGGATTTGAACCTCAATCTCCCCCGTCATCGGCAGTCTAATCTATTGCGAGAGTGAAGGCTTAGACCAGTTAACTATTGAGGTGGGTTTTATAAAATTACGCGCTAGAAAATTAAAAGCATGTAGAATTGTCAAATATAGTTTTTAATTAATGTCCTCATCCCCGTGGCTGAATGATATGGAGTTCAGCTAAAGGCTCAGAAGATCCTCGCTCTTTTCCAGTTGACGCCTAAGATAATAATAGTGATTATAATTTGTTTACTACGCTCATCTTTCTATCTATTTAATAAATTCTCTTTCATGTATACTTTTTTCTAATTGAATTGAATTATTTTGTACCGTAGTGGTATATTTATTTGTTTGGAATTTTTTTATTTAATGCAATAATAGGCATAGTATCCGCCTCGATTGTGTAGTTGGCTAACGCGCTAGTTTCATGTCAAGCTAGACTGCCGAGGACGGGGAGATCGAGGTTCGAATTTCGGTCGGGTGAGCTGGGGGTGGTTTTTCCTAAATGGCTTTCCACTATACCTCCACGAAAATGTGGGTTTACTTCCTTTAAATTCAACCTTCCCAATTCCTAATACATTAGCGTAATTAGTACTTAATGAGCTCAACCCGAACGGCTTGATACTAAAAGTTAAAAAAAAATATATACTTTGTTTATGGATGTCATATTTCAAATTGTAATGTGTACATTAAGTTATCTATTAAATTTTCACATCTCATCTGACGTTTACGTTCTCATATAGCGAAAGTATTAGAATCTCAGATATTTTTTACCTTGAGATTATGATGAATCTTAATGATTTGTGCCCCCGAACCCAATAAAGTCAGTCATACAATTATTGTATATCCCCAATGACTGTTTATGTTTGGGTCTACAACCTAACCGGTTGATGGATTTTATTCAAAATGGATATTTAGATGCTATATGGTCATCTCTTCGGACTTATTTTCATTTTTATTCCTGTCCTCAAACAAAGAATAAATTCGATTTTTTTTTTAAATTAATATCCTGGGATGTGTTTGGTATGACAAAAAACACTGTATACGTGTTTTTCGGGGGATTTTTTTTAAAGTCTTGTTCACTGACTGATTTTTAAAAATTCGAAATTTAAAAAAAGTTGTTTTAATAATTATGTTAAAAATTTACATTTGAAGAGAGTTTCATACGATTTACAAAATAAGTTTGTTTTTTCCGAGGAAAAGATAATTTTTTTTTACTGATAAACTGTTTTTTTTAACATCTTGTACCAAACTAAAGTAGATTTAATGAGAAAGTATGTACGATTGTCTTACAGTTAAAAAAAATCCCCAACCACTATTAGGCTGTCAAGGTCGTGACCTTGAGTCACGTAATACGAGTGTTTGTCCAGGGCGGGGATTCTACGATGTGGTGGCCAATTTTTTTATATGTAAACGACTACCCTGCGATGAACATATGAATAGCACATCCTAGTGGAAACATGAAATGTTTTAGCATGAGCAAACAAATCTTCTATACGAGAATGAAGGAGTCTCCCCACATCTTAGAGGAAAGGGTATAAAGATTTATTAGAATTCAGCTCCGCGGCTTTCCGAACATGAGATAGCCTCTCTTCTCTCCGCCAGTAGATATGGCTGGAAAGTTATACGTCTTGATACAGTCCGATTTTCATAGGAAGGGACATTTACAATATTATTAGTATACTTTTATAGGTATCTATCAAAAGCTACATTTACAGATCACATGACTTGACGTATGAATATGTGAAAGTAAATATAGTAACTTTTATGTGGGAAAAGGCCCTTGTATGAAAATTGGACTGTAGGCCTACTTGTCCTGGCTATCCACGTAGTGTAGGGATTACAAAGGTACGATATTAGAGGAAATATATCCACATTTGCTTTGCTGGGATGAGAAACCATTTAGGGGGGGAAAACCCACCTTTAATACACCTGGACAGAATTCGAATTTCCCTTTGGACCTGTCACCGTCAAGCCATACAAGTCAAGATTAGGCTGAGGCCCTCTGGTTCTAGTAGACCTATAATAGGCCTATTACTTTGGAATGTTACATAGATTATATTCTAATATTAAAAACATTCCTTCTTCTGTACTGGCCTAATTAATGTCTATATGGGCCTATATGTAAAAAACCTACATTAGTTTTTAATTTCTATTGTTTCTAAGAAACATATTAATTCAAAAATGTGTCTATAAAAACCGAATAGTATAGTAATAACTTGGTAGTAAGAACATTATCTTACAGTTAAAATAGTTACTAAAACTATTTTAATAAATTCATTTGTCATGTTATATGCAACAGTAGGTCGCGACACTTAGTAAATAAATACATTAAGTCAATACAGGGAAGTAGGCCTACAGTGAGCAAAATTGGTATGAGAATGGAAACTGTTTAGGTAAAATTAGTTCGATTCTATTTTATTTATGATCTGAATGTAGATTACTTAAAATATTACTTATTGCAGTCCCAAAAATGAAAGTTTTTTTTCTCAATTCTCATTGTTTCCTTTTTTATAATGTACAAATATCTCACCGACTTGAAATAATTCTTACCACTACAACCGTGACCTAAGTTAAAAAAAGTTAAAGCTGGCACACATTTAAGTTCATATCACATAGTATCGGCTCGGACATTTCTTTTATGCTGCCGCAAACTTGTTCGTGGCTGAGCGACTCAGCCAATTTACATTATTTTATGTTTTTCAAATAAAAAAACTCAGATCGGGAATATTTTCGAACCGGTGCGGAGCGATACGAGCCGATGCGATACGCCGTAATGTGCACTTACCTTTAGTGAATTAATTTGTTTCCAAACGCACGATCACGCGTGACGTGTGCCTTAGAGATTCGATAGTCGGGTCGTGCCCCCTTTCACCTAACGCCCTCCGTAGCAAAGGTCAATCACCCCTTCCCTCCTTTTTGAAAGTAAATATTTTCTTTATCACAATGCTGCTCGTGGGCATAGAATTTTTTATTTTAGATAATTTACGTACACTTTCTAAATAGGGTTATATCAAGACATGGTTTTAAAACAGTAGCTTAACCTAGGGCAACCTACCCAATACTTAAAACCTAATTAAAGTGCCACAAAATTGTAAATGTTTTGGTAACCAATCAAACTTATTTACAAAGATTGAATCATACTGTCTGACACATTTTTTTATTTATTTTTTGCCAAAATCGTTTTATAAAAGTATTTTATCATACTTCTGTGCAAGTTTTTTCCCTCCAATTCCACACAAATTAAATTACCAGGGGAAAAGGAGGAGAATCACATTAAACACACATTCCAGGACGACTTTTATACCTCAAAACAGATAAAGACCACAGCATTTTTTTAAATTAATGAAAATACAGGGTGTTCCGATCTACACCCACACACACACTCTAATTAAAACCAAAACTTTGAGGTTTATGATTGTTAATTATAATATAAATTAAAATAATTCCAATTAAAAAAGATTGATGATCAAAATAGAGCTTTATCTTAATAGATAAATTATATTAATTCTTCTACTTAAATAGTTAAAAAAACATATTTTTTCATTATAAAAATTAATCTTTTTAATCTTTTTTATAAATACTTTTTTTTAAGAATATTAAATTCACTTGGATATCTTCCACGCTCTAATTAATTAAGCTATTCAATATAAGTTATATAAACAAGATCTACGGATGGGTGTCCTACATTAATTTATCCAGCATCAGTTTCTGTGTGTGGTCAAACGGTCTAAGGCTCTCATGTTAGACTGGCCTGCTTATGACGGGGAGATCGGGGTTCGAAACCTGATCTGTTCTACCGAGAGCGGTTTTTCCTAAAATGGTTTCCCACTCTCCTTCCACGAAAATCCGGGTATACTACCTCTAAAATGCTCCCGTCCGAATCCCTACCTCATTTTGATTTTTTATATGCGTATAGCCTGAACAGGTAGAAAGATAACATATATATATATATATATATACTACACACACCGGATCCACGCCTCTGCCCGCCGCTGCACCGCGTGCACGTGCAATCCTAGTTCTCTCATCCAAGAGCAGTTAACGCAATTATGTCAGACGTTATTGCATCTTTATTATGAAAAGAAGTTGAGGAAACAAGAGAGAAAGATCCTTGAAAACGTCGACGTTTCTAGACATTATGTAACACTAGCTAAACTAAAGGTAAATTTGTAACTTTGTAAGGGTAAATATAATTCAGAAACCCTGTTCGTTCCTCACCACCCGTTCGGCTTATACGCATAGTTTTTCTTCCTCGAATATGTTAAGTAGTTACTTAACACACAAATGTAATTCCACCAGTGTATTGAAAGTAGGAATCGCAGGGATGTTTGCTACAACAGCAAATCCATCAGGCTGAATATCTCTGATCTGCCGGCGATGCAGCGCAACCCACGTTTTGCTATCTCCGTCGAATCCTTGACGCAGTTTTATGCACACCGGCGTGAATGGTTCTGAGTAACAAGCTTGGAAATTGTCAGTTAATTACTATGAGGACGGGGAATATTAATATTAAACAAACCCGTTTCGGCTACTCTGGCATTAGACTGGCTGATGGCATGGCTGATCACTTGGAAATCGAGGCTCGAATCTCTGTTGAGTGGGCTGAGGGTAGTTTTTACAAAATAATTTTCCATTCTCCCTCCACGCAAATGTGAGTACACTTCCTTTAAATATAACCTTCTTTGTCCTTAAAACCACTAGCGTATTTAGTATATAAGCTTATAACCCGAGCAGTAATAAGACGCGGTGCTAAAAAATATATGTATAAATTATACAAATAATAACGAAAAGGATTTAACTATTTTTGTTTACTGTACAGCGTCAAACGTGACTGGCAGGTTGAACAATACACAAGAGCTTTTATTGGAGTCAAACCTCTCACGAAGCGCTACGTTAGTAGTGCGTAACCTACTCACAAGGCTGATTGTTTCGAGACTTGTTCCCTTTATATTAATATATATATATATAGTTTTTATAACTAGACACTCCATTCATCTACGTCAAATAATATTAACCGCATCTCTAGGTGGTTCGCGACCGGTTTTGGAGGAGAGCGAGGTGGTCACATTTTGGGGCCAAAAGTTGAAGCGGGACTGGCCTCGAAAAAAATACGTTCCAAACATTGCACGATATCTGTAGGGAACAAAAGATTTTTAACTGCTTACTCTTTATAAGATTAAATAAATCGTACGACCATATCGTTCTTACTTTCTCATAATTATAGTTTGGAACACATGAAAATACTATATTATTTACAGTTAAAAATAATTTTCAGGTTTACACTTCCTTTACCCTGGAAGGCAGCAGTCTTACCTTCGCGGACTACAATATGGACCTATATTATAAGCTATACTATATTGGAATAATGTAAGTTAATCTTGTTATTTTACGAGATAGACGAAGGGTACATTTTGAAAAGGGTACTTTTATAACATCGTAAAGCCATCTGTTGAAAAGCGTCAAATTTTCAAAAATCAGCCATTTTCAAACGATTAATTATATTATTAGGTGATCTGTCTCACGACAGGTCCATTCTCTTCGTCAGTGAAGTTATACCGCCAATGCGCCCTGTCCTCTGCCTCCTCCGTCAGCTCCCAGAATTGTATTCTTCTTTCCTTAAAGTCATCTATTATTTGAATCCTTCTTCTTAAGCTCCTCTTACCTCAACCATGTCTTTTATGACGTCGTGCAGAAGATAGTTCCTCCAACAGATGTGTCCGATCCAGTTTGCTTTGTACCGAAGAATCACATCCAAAATGGTTCTCTTCTCACCCACTTTTATTAGGACTTCTTCATTTGTCACCCTGTCTGCCCACCTGATCTTGCTCTCAAAAACAAGTTTATATGGATATTTATCACTTAAAAAACACTCCCCAAATACCCAGTAAGAACAAAATCGTTAAAGCCATATTGGAAATTTTTTAATTTTAATAAATAAGTCATATTTAAACTATCCATAGTCTTAGGGCTATATTAAAAATCCCGATTTAAAATCAAGATAAAACCAAACCGTTCTTGAATATATGTCGTGGGCTTAAAGGGAATTGAACAGACACTTTTTAAATGAAAAGAAAATTTTCTGGTCAAACTCCGCGAAGCTTGTGATAAATAAATATAAATAAATATATAATGCGTTTTTATCATTTCGTCTTACTGCCTGTTCAGGTTATAAGTTTAACTCTAATGGAGTATGGATGAGGAAGGAATAAATTTAGAAGTTATCTAACCACATTTGCATGGAAGGAGAGTGGGAAACCATTTAGGAAAAACCACCCTCAGTAGAGCCGACCGGTAATTACCTCTATATACCAATCATCAGCAAGTTAGTCTAACACGAGAGTGACACTTAGACCGTTCGGCCATTGAAGTGGATATGACAAATATAAAATGCCTAAGTGTTACTATTGCCATCTTTAGACAACTAAACCAAAAGTATTTACTGAAGCAATATTTTATTCAAGAATCAATTAGCCGAAGCTATTATTTATTCTTTTTAGTGAGGAATTCTCCATCTAGATATCATATTCTGAAAATTGAAAGATGACACCTGGACACGGGAATCGAACCCGGGACCTTTTGGCTTGGTACGACAATGCTTGGCGTACTAATCCAAAGGCCCCGAGTTCGATTCCCGTGTCCAGGTGTCATCTTTCAATTTTCAGAATATATTTTATTTGTTTGTTCCAAAAAGTTTTTTTTAATATTGTTCTAACTAATGCTCGTTTCCATCCAACCCTACGTCCTCTTGTCTCTCTATGCCCCACGTGACTCAAGCTCTATAAATATTTCGACTTCCGTGAGTTCATCCCCTCGACAACATATGGTCAACAGTCTTCGGCCCACAACAACAGCTGCGCGGCGTTGGTTGATGTCATCGGCGTGTTGTGGAAAGTTGTGCGGGGGTTTCGCGAAATGACAGTTGAGGGGCTCGTTGATTGGCGGAAAGGTTTGAAAACTTGAAAAACCACCTCGCTAGCCGCTTTGTAGTGTTTTCACGAGTGCGTTACCCCGACCTGTGACGTCACCTCGAGTACTCTTTGCACGTCCGGTAACCGTCGTTTGAAGTGATAAAGGAAAAAGGCTTGGCTTCTACTCTTTTACCAAACAAGACCTTATCTATTCTCTGGTTTATAACTGGTTGCTTTTATATTTGCAAGAAGTTGCGCATGCGCTTTTGTCAGGTTTTATTCGTAGTAAAAGGTAGGCTGACACATTTACCTGCTATTTTATTTGGCGATTTTAAATTTGCTCACAATTGGTTTCATAATTTAATATTTTTTTATTCAGTCACATTGTCTCTTTGTGCGGGTAATAAGAAGTCTATAGGGACCAATGTTCGATTTAAGGTGAAGCCTATTTGTGTTACTACCCAGACACTCGACTTGTAGTTATTAGTGTTAATGCTACGCCTAAATATTTAGAATTATTTTAATAAAATATGTAATTACATTATATTTTCTTAGTTATATTAATAACTTAAATAAGAACGTAACCTGCTTCGGTGGCCATATGGTCTAAGGTGTCACTCTTTCAGTGGACTAGACTGCTAATGATGAGATTGAGGTTCGAATCTCGGTTGGGTGTAGGCTATTGAGGGTGGGTTTTTCCTAAATGGTTTCTACTCTTCCTCCTCGCAAATACGGGTACAATTCCTCTCAATATAAGCTTATTCATCCCTAAAACCATTGATAGTTTACTTTAATTATTTTTTTTGCCGTAGCCAAAAACTGTTTTTAGTTAAGTGGAATTTATCAAGTCAAGATAATTTTTAAATAGTGTTTTGATGTAGCCCTTTGTTTAGAAACTGTGAATATGTAAATAACTCTGCCATAACAACTTTTCCTAAGCTTAAAACAAAATTGGGGAAAAAATATTCGTAAATCCAAAAAAGAAACTAGTCAATTTTAAATAATTTACTTTTATTATGCTACTATGTAAAATTTGCTAACCTTTTGACTTTTTGTCAGCTGGAAAACGATTTAAATTTACTTCAATTTATTAAGTGATAAAATATATTTGTAATGCGGATACATAAATAACTGTTTTTTATAGAAAATGTAATGCTAAGTTTACTTCTACGAACTATATTTACCATAGTATTTGTTTTAACATTTAGTTGAAGTATTTAACATTGATTTTCTAAACACATGGCTTACTTTATAATTACGCATATACAGTCTAGTTTTCATAGAAATGCTCTTTTTTTAAATACTTTTTTTTGCTGCCAACATTGATAATCTTTAACTATATTATTAGGGCTATTTTATAGATATTAATAAAGTATATCAAAGATGACAGTAGCAGATCACATGACTTGACTTATGGATACGTGAAAGTAGATCTAGTAGCTTTTATAGCTGTTAAATAAGGGCCTTATTATGAAAGTTGGTCTGTAGCTTATCCCAATAAAAAGAGAGAATTTATTGAAAAGAAAAATTACATCTTGATCTCATCCGAATCGTTTATCGTGCAATATAAATACGGTAATAAGTTAAAAGAAACCTCTATGTAGTTACGGTCTTTTTTACTTGTTTGCGTGCCACTTTTTAAATGTTGCAGTCTCTTATATTGGCCGTTAACATGACGAAGTCGCTGTAAGTGTTAAATAAATCGCCCGCACTTTCTCGCTATTGACCTTGTCCTTGACTAAAAACATTCGTTGCACAAGACTGAACATTTCCACTCGGCGCATCACAAGTAGCTGGCAACCAATCAGAGGCTTCTCTTCTTATTCAAATACTGTCGCGACCACCAATAGTAAGGTAGCAGACTGCTCTGGTCGGATGTGGTCATAGTTTTGATTACGTCAATTATAATTATAGTCCGTGTTTTAGTTCACATGACAAAATGTTAACATGTTTTTTTAAGCATACGTTAATCAAAAGGATTTTTTTTATTTGAATTTTTTTTAAAGTCTTGATCTTATTAATGAATAATGAGGAAGCTCGACATCAATATGTACTTTACAGTTTCCCCTTGATAGAGATGGGAGTTATCAAATAGTCTGGTAGGGAGAGAATTTTAGAAAAATACAGTTCTGTCTTTTTCAGGGATGGAAGGGAACGTGAGAAAAGGCCAGTGCTTTTTTGCAGTTTTTATGGCAACACATTTTTTTGGTAAAAAAATAATTATCCAGTAGAAACATAGTTTAATTTTCTTAGCAAGTTGATATCAACAATTCCTGAATATCTCTGTGGCCTTATCTAACAAACTTTTTAAATTGTGATAAAAAGTTATCAAAGGACACGCTTGACAGACATTAAAAAAATTTTGAAGTCGCTATGTGAAAAAAAATAAATTCTATGTTTGTACTGGAGCAATATTTTATTCATTTTGGCAAAAAAAAAAAAAAAAGCCATAAAAACTGCAAAAACACTGGCATTTTTCTCG
>CABFWB010000072.1:63799-76614 GCA_902151455.1 Timema bartmani | reverse complement strand
TACGCACTTACGCTAATGTGTAATGGTAGGGTGATTGTGAGATGAAATGGAGGACCTACAGTTTAACGTGTAATCCGAATCACGGTGGAGGCCTGAGCATTCCTCACATTCACAAGTTATGATTGATGAAGTCAGAGGTGAAGGAAGAGTTTGGCAATTGATATTATTACTTTGTGGTCAAGATGGACGGGGTACGAATACTATTTTCAATAGTACTCTATAGTTATAGATAAAAACTGTTGTTCGTTTGTTTTAAGACGTCACTCTAGTAATATTTTTTTTTAAATACGCCGTAACTACTCAAGCTATTTCCTAGAATATTTAATTCAAATCACTTGGGAGGAGCTATTAAATAAAAAGTCATTTTGAGCGGCTGACATATTGAAACTGATAACCATATTATAGAAACACTATGTACATGCTTTTTTCGGCCTAGGTTCAAAGAATGTCCACGCTAAGTTTCGTTAAAATCTACCCACACACTTGTAAGTTATCACGGAACAAATATCCAAATAGACGGATGAAATGCCAAATGATCAAGTTATAACAGGACCCTAGCTGCGCTCAGTCGGTTACACATTCGTCCTCGACAATTTTTACTGAGGATGTATAACATGTACTGTACTTTATAGCTACACGAACTATATCACCACATTACTCACACACTGGCTCATGAAACAATGTCCGATTTAATTTGTTTCGTTTTTTGGAGGAGGGAAGAGGGAATATCCAGCTATTTAGTTGGATATGATAAGCGAGACAACATCCCAAGTTTTAAGGTTTACACGTTTTCTTATTACTCCGCTTCAGTGGTTCGAATGGTTCTAACGAGTCACACTCGCAATAGAGTAGACTTCCGATGACTGGGAGATCAGAGTCCGAAACCCGGTCGGGTGTACTGAGGGCGGTTTTTTCACTCTTGCCTTTCTCCACGATAATGCGAGGATATACTGCCTCTAAAATAAACCTTACTCTTTTCTAACACACTAGCGTAATTTTCATAAGCGTATAACGCGAACAGATGATGAGAAACGGTGACAAAATAACAAGGCACATTATTAAATGAGCAATGGCACCAACATTGCAGGACAATATAAAATTTACTACATAATTGTCATCTCTAGTCACAAGAGACTTACTTACAGCCTAACTAAACTACCTTCACTACGTATATTAATCGGCTCCTTGCTGTAGTGGTCAGTGAACCTGGCTACAAATCTAGTGGTCTCGGGTTCGTTTCCCGGCTGGTACCTCGGGTATTTTTCTCTTAAGGGGGATGATCCCAACGGTCACCAGGGTGTGTATAATTAGTCTTAAGTTAGATTAAGACTCACACCGGCTTCACAACTTTATAACCGGCATCACATCTAATTGTGTGTAGGACTTGTAGACAACCTCCTATGCTGTACCCTGGACAACGTTATGTTCACACAGAGTGGCGAATAGTTTACATACAGGCGGATACATACACGGATACTAAACTGAGGAGGTTCTCAAACTAGTGAGTGGAACTCAATCGCTATGATACCGGTATTGCATTGATCAAAAGCGCATATTGATTCTAGGAAATCGGATGAAGAGGAATTTGAAAAGCACCCGGCTGGAGTTTTAATCCTGAAATCCTTGTAAATTATTATAATATTTAGAGCCTATGGTTCAATACTTGGTTGTTCTTGGTAATGGTTGACTATTTCGAGGTTTATCTTTTTAGACCATAATTCTTACAATATTTTAAAGTATTTTTCCTTGTATAACAATTACGTTTGTGGTTGTATATATAGTTGAATTTGAAGTCGTTTTAGTACGCATGCGTATCAAATATTTCTTTGTATATATTAGAATAATCACTTTGTAACAAGTATAGTTGATATTAACCCTTTAAAGTGAACATTGTAGGCTCATTATTTGTGACTAGTCTAGAATAGCAGATGGGGTGGATGAAATATATGTTCACGTGTTAGGAAAACCTAATGACCAATGTGCTTAGTTTTTTATACGTCTTAGTTATACAATAAAGTGTAATAAAAATAGGTACTCATTTATACACAGTCATATAATGTTTTAAAATGATATCTTATAAATAAAATTTGAAGGTAGTTGGATCAATAACAGTATATTTTGATTTTTCCTTATCATTGAGTCAGGAATATCTACAAAACCTTGCATCGTTAGAGAAATGATAGGATGAAACCTAATTTTAGGCCTATGAATAATTTAAAATGATACAAAACTTTATTTTAAACCTCAAAACGTGGTTAAACGATTTTTGTTGCCGTTTATAAGCTTCTTGTTAGCAGAAGTCTGGGTGATCTTCGTGTTTTACAACAATTGGTGAACTTAGAATCACTCATTTCATGGCTGCAGCACCTCAAGACTGAGGTTCACCCCATTCCAGATTCGAACTAATATGCCAGATGGTGGTGACGTATAAGCGCTCTTGACAGTGGGGAAACTCCTCGACGATTATTATTTTAGGACTCGCAATCAAATAGAAAATAACGAATTTTATTTGTTTAAAGGTGGTAAAAGACTTATAAACCACGTTAAATGTAAAATAAGTATTTATTTAAATTAAAAATAATACATTATATTCTTATTTACATATTTATTTAAAATATTGCACGTTAAGCATGTTTGATACCGTCACATTTATTGGGCTGCGAGATCTTTACTTGAGATAATTAGAAGTTATTACCTCCCCCCCCCCCTACCCTCAATAAATATATTTTTGTATTGCTGGCAAATTGATGTCTCCATTAAAACAAAAGGTGGCTACGGTATGTTGTGTTTTGATTCTCTCTGTTCTAGACGGGCATTCGGATTTGGCGGGCCTTGCAAGTACGTATCTCTGCTTGGTTTGAGTTCTTGTGGCAATGCTTTTAGACTTGATTATTATAAAAGTTCTAGAGCGGGAAAATGAGGGATAAAGGAAAAATATTAATATTCTCAAAATTATGTCTAGGAGGCGGTAATTCACATGACCGACTTTTAGGTATATGATACTAAGCATTGATAATATTAATTTACTAAATACTTTGCGGCTTTGTTTTTTAAAATAAAAAATAATAATACAAATTTGATTTTTTCACTTGGAAAAAAAATACTCATTTTATAATTATTTCTTTGATTGATTATCAGATTTGTAAACTATAGTGTTTCATATTTTATTTTAAAATTGTAAGGTTGGCTACAAAAATTAAAAATTGCAACAAAAAAAAGTTAGAAATAATGATTAAACTTGCCATAAAACAAATTAGTTTAAAAATCACACTTAATGAAGGTGGATTGGAAGGGGAGATGAATTTAAAGAGTCGATATTTTTGCGGTTTAAAAAAAAATAAAAACACCTTTTAGTCACGATAAATAAAATTTTGTTCCTTTAGATACATTAAATTTAATTTTCTACACATCGTAATCTCATCAGTTTTGGAATATTTTGAATTTGCTAAGACATGTTATAGATAAAAATTAAGTTCTAGTGAATTCCTGTGAGACAGTAACTGTTGATAGTACTGTGCTTAGCAAATCAAGCTGAAAGAATATACTGGACAAACATATTTTATTCGTAAATATGAAAAATCACAGCTTGACATGGGAATCGAACCCGGGACCCTAATCTCATCGTGCCAATGCTCTACCACTGAGCTATCCAGGAATCGTCACGTGCTTAGGGTCAGTCTTAACTCATAGCTCAAGACGGTTTATGTGGTAGAACATTGGCGCACTAAGCCAAGGGTCCCGGGTTCGATTCCCGTGTTCAGGTGCCATTTTTCCAATTTACGGATATGACCTGTATCCGCAACTGTACATGCGTCCGCTTATTTCCAATATTTTATTTATTGTGTCAAAAGAGGGTTTTTTTCTTATATAAACTACAAAAAATACTGATCTGAACTCGCGTCATCGTCCATCTTTCCTTAAAGAACAATAATATAAATTACACATGAATATGTTTTTCCTTTTATCTTCATTCCGGTAACATAATCGACTTTGCTCATGCGCAATTCGTCAGAAAGCTTCCCCTATGTGTTGTTATATTATTGCTCTAATTCTTTCATATGTTTAAAAGCTCGCTACTTATAATTGGCACTGTATGCTATAATATTGCCACGACCTATATTAAATTATCAAACACTAAGTCAATAGTTTGTTGAACTAGCGCTCACATTTCGACCCAAATTTAGCACTTTGTTTGGACCTATTGAGCACCGAACCGCATGCCATTAATTTGAACTGATAATCAGCTTGTTTAAACTATTGTATAGGTGTGATCTATTATTCATGTTGTATTCCAGTTTGGTTAGCTTTGAATAATTTTAAAGCTACATATCTGTTTATTATTCAATAATGCTTTAAGAAAGGATCTGCATGTGTATTTATGACGTCATGCTATGCACATTTGGAGTTACATGTTACAGCATGCATTTAGAGACTGTGTGTGGTCTGTTGAATGTTTGTTTTGAAACAACTTTAAAAGAACACAGAGTATGTTGCAAAATTTATGGGTAAAAATTTCACAGCAATGTCCAAATGACTTCTAGATGCATTCTATTGTCAAAAATGCTGGAGAAGACCAATTAAGATAACTACTAGACTAGAGGCAGCTAACTGGCAGAAAAAATCAGGGGAGGAAAGCTCTAAATAGCTTCCAAAGGTCATCCAAATTTCATAAATGTATAGGGGAGGACAATTCCAAATAGCTTCTAGATGCATGTCATTTTGAAGAATTTTCAGGTGAGGACCGTACCTTAAATAGCCTAGTTTCTGAAATAATTGCATTTTCAAAATTTTGTCAGTGGAAGACAACTTCAAAGATTATCTTCTAGAGGTATCTAACCATCCTAAAAAATTAAGGTGAAGATCACTCTAAATAGCTTCGAGGCATCCAAATTTAAAAAATGTCGAGGTGAACACTTTAAATAGTGGCTTATAATTTATAAAAGAACTTAATTTAAAAAAAATCAAGGCAAAGACTACTCATAGCTTCTAGAGTGAACCATTTTTCAAAAAATTGTTGAAGGAGCGCCGTTCCAAATAGTTTATTAAAACTATTTGATTTTAAAAAATTGGAGAGGATAATACCGGTTTAAAACATATATAAGATCAAAAATGAATGAAAAATTGAGAAATTATTTTATGGCTTTAAACAGAAATTTAACATTGTTAGTAACTATGTTATTTATAATTATTACCCCCCCCCCCTTATGAAAATGATCTTGATCCGCCCCTGATGAGGGAGGTAGAATTCGAGAGGTAATAAACCCGAATTTGCGTGAAACTAGAATGAGAGAAAAAAAAATCATCAGTATATCTAACCGAGATTCAAACCCCGATCTCCATGTAATTGGTATTAGTCAGTCTAACACGGGAGTCGCAAGGAATTTCGACCACCTATATTCTTATATTTACCACATTAACAGCCTTCAAATTGGCCGGATCCATAAACAATAAATAAAAAAATATGCGCGTTGTGTTGTGGCTACAGGAATACTTGATACCGTAAAAGCGATATTTGGGGGATTGAGGAGCCCAGCCAAGTGGGTGACTTTGAAAAATTATTCTATTTGCTTCTCCCTCATCCCCCATCCTTGACTGAGCGTTTGGTTTAACAAAGAAATGCCTTTTAGTTCCGCCAAAAAGCAGCCGGCCACAGACCAAAGGAACACCGAGCACCGGAGTGGCGTGGCTTCCCTCACTATCTTAGAGGTGGAACGAGATTATTTATTTTATCACCACGTCATACTACCTGTTGAGGTTGTACACACATATATTTTAATTAAATTTTTAATTAATTGAGCACTGCGTCTTACTACCCGTTCGGGTTATATGTTTAAGTACTGATTACACTAGTGGATTAGGAATTGGCAAGGTTGAATTTAGAGGAAGTGAACCCGCATTTGCGTGGAGGGAGAGTGGAAAATCATTTAGGAAAATCCCCCTCCAGTTAACCCGACCGAGATTCGAACTTCGATCTTCTCGTCCTCGGTGGTCTATCTAAACACGACTGGCGCGTTAGCTAACTACGCCACCAAGGCGGGTTACACACATATATAATCTAATGGGGTAGGGATGCGTAAGGAAGCATTTATGGTAATATACCCGCATCTGCGTTGAAGGATGATGGGAAAACCACCGTAAGAAGAACTGACCCGGATTAGAATCTCGCTATCCCCGTTTTAAGCAGGCCAGTCTAACACGAGTGTCACGCCTTAGACTGTTCAGCCATTCAAGTGGGTGGAAGGAAAATTAATTGTACAATTAGACTTTTAGCTTTGTGATCATTTTATTAGCACGTTCATATTTTAACATTTCGAAGGAAACAAACTAGTGCCGGCGGGCACGCGGACTAAATCTCACGCTCATCTAGTCTGATTTTCCAGTGACGGGAAGGTTGTGGTTCGAATCTCAGCTAATTTTAACAATTATTTTATAAGGGATTTATATTTTTTACTATAATATAATATGATACATGATTGGATTTCCGAGGGTGGTTTTCCCTTATTTACTTCCAACTCTTCCTTTACGCAAATGCGGGTGAATTTCTTCTGGGCTATGCTCATTTAATGTAATTAAATTCGAATAACCCGAATGGGCAGTGAGACGTGGATTAAAAAAATAAAAGAAGAAACGTTGATGTGCAATTTTTTTATTCATGAAATTTGCGTCAACCTGTATAGATGTATTACTATTTCTGTTGTATATATATTTTAGAAAGGTATCTGTCATTTTAATTAAACATGAAACACACCGCTCTCTCGCTAATTTTTTTTAGTGGTACAACTTGATCATGTTTGGTTTTCTAAACGCCTGTGTGATCAGTTGATTTCGATCAGTTCGTGTGAAGCTTCAAGTATTTGAATAAACTAGTTTCACGTGAATCTTAATGTGCCAATCGTGAGTGAACATGGCTGTGGCTTTCTTGCCAATGTGTTTTCACCTGCTCTTCCAGACGGAGTTAATAGGATTATTTTATGATACCGGTTCCCTGAAGACAATTTTTAAAACACGATCCACAAAAGTATCTTTCTACGTTGACCGCCGTCTGGCGATTCGGGGGCTTTAGAGCCATAAATGTTTTCACATTTTAAAGGGGTCAGCCCCACACACCTAGCAAATTTGAACCATTTTCATATTATTCCTAAATTTAAAAAACTACCCCCTGGACACGGACATCGAACCCGAGATTCTTGACTTGGCGGGCCAGTGCTCTACCACTGAGCTACTTAGTAATAGTCTCGTAGTAAGCTAAAAAAACAAGAATGTATATGTATGAAGTGTATATAGCTCTGTTTTATTATTTAAGGAAACGTGAGTTGAGCTGATTGTTTTTGATGATTTTGAAACAAACAACTCTTTTAAGGACCCGCTTCGGTGGCCGCATGGTCTAAGGCTTCATTATCGCAATAGATTAGATTGCTGATGGTAGGAAGATCATGGTTCGAATCCTGGTCGGGTTTACTGAGGGTGGGTTTTTCTAATTGGTTCTCCACTTTCCCTTCACGAAAATTCTGGTGCACTTTATCTAAATTCAACTTTCCTAATTCTTAATACATTAGCGTAATTTAAAACACACAGGCACTAACCCAAACTAATAGTTGTACGCGTTGTTAAAACAAAATATTTACAAAATAAATTAAATTAAATATTGCACCAGTAGAAACAGTTTAATATTTTACACATAGTAATCTCGACAGGTCTTTAATATGTCATGAGCACAGCAGCATTAGATTTGATTAAATTAAAAAGTTCTAGTAAAATTCCAGGACATCCTTGACGGATATTAGAGAACTGCTTAGAACACCACGTAAAGAAAATTTATTCAGTTTATTTATTTGGGATATTTAACGTGCACTTTCTGAACCGAACGAGAGTTTCTATGAGCGAGAGTGAAAGGGCCTACCAATTTTGCCGGCAAAGGAATTCTCACTTTCCTTCCGGGGTTCCTCTACATGCCACAATGGACATGGGACCGGCGGCTTTACTTCCCCTCTGAAGGAAGTTGTGTTATGAATTTTTATCGTTAAAGAAAAATCCGTTGAACCCCTGCTGGGTTTGAACCCACGAATATCGGTTCCTGAGGTGAGCACTTTTACCCCAAGACTACCGAGATCGACGTGAAGAAAATTAAACTTTTGGTTTCCATTAGAGTTGGGTCGAATCAACTATTTTATGAATTCAAATTTCGAATCCGAATCTTGGAAAAATTTATGAACTTGAAATATAAATATAATGGAATAGTAGAAAATACATATAGTAACTAAATGTTAACATTTTCTTATGCTCCATTTAGTATTAGAGCTTTAAAACAAATTTCACTTGAAAAAATAATTTTTTTTAAAGGTTTTAAGTCTCGCATCTGAAATTTTCTTGAATCCTCAAGGATTCGAGGGCTTATCCTATGTTTCTACTGGGAAATTATTTTATTTGTTTGGTCTAAAAATTTGTTTGAATCTAAAAACTACAAGTAAACTGCCCTTAACTCTTAATCCTTAACACCACACTTCAAGATAAATAGCTATAATTATTTAAATTTAAAAAATAATAATGTTTGAAATTTAAACTTATATATATATAAGTTTAAATTTAAAACATTATTATTTTGTATATATATATATATATATATAAAACATTATTTTGTATATATATGTATATATATATATATATCGAGTCTTACTACCCGTTAGGGTTATACGCTTAAGTACTAATTACGCTGGTAGATTAGGCATTGGGAAGGTTGAATTTAGAGGCAGTTAACCCGCTTTTGCGTGGAGGGAGAGTGGAAAACCATTTATGAAAATCACCCCCAATTCACCCGACCGAGATTCGAACCTCGATCTCCCCGTCCTCATCAGTCTAATTCAACACTAAACCAGCGCGTTAGCCAACTACGCCACTGAGGTGATTTTTTTTTTATATATAAATTAGCGTGGTAGGTTAATATTTCTAGGCTTGCATGTTAAACCCGTGGTAATCATTATTCTTTAACTTTGCGCTCCCTGTCTCCCAATTAAAAGTGCGAGAGCGCTTCTTAGAAACTGTTTTACTATTTTATTTTAATGGTTCCTTTAAAATTACGTTCACCTTATAGTAAAAGTAACCGTTTCTCTTTCTTCAAACAAATTACTGAAAACGCCGGAGAAACAGGAATAAAAACAAAAAGTACGAAAGATGGATATTCTCACATGGAGATTTCTCCTCTAAACGTAAGTCCTTTATTTTTAATTTCTCTGGACCCCTCGAAGAGAGAAGTATTGTGACTTTCAATAAACCCTAACTTGAGATTTTGATAAATGTTGACGTTGTATGACCCCCTGAAACCAAAANCCCCCCCCCTTAAACCGAAAAATTAGCTCTCGCGATGCCGTCTGTTTTTTGTCTTGGACTAGAGCCGAAACTATTTTACCGATCGGGTTAGAATATCTGGGGTTTTCAGATGGTTCCCCCGAGGAGTTTTTGGAATTAGACATCTAAACATAAAATTAAGGGTAGTTTACTTAAGGGCAAAAAGAGAGAAAATCGATTTTCTAGACATAAGTTCTAACGATTTTGATTAAATTTTGTATCTAGGCATTGTTTAACACTACAAACAAAATTGCATTTCTCGTTTTCCTATAGAAATGACTTCAAGGGTACTTTAAACAAGAGGATATTTCAAATTCTGGTAATATATCTGCAACTATTTGAGATATGAATGAACTTATCAGTGTAAAGTTGTAGTACTATTAAAAATAAACATATGTCAGGAATTTTTCTTTATAAAATCAAAAGCTTCTGAGCTATAAGAAAACAAATTTTTTATGGAGCACTTGATTGTTATTGATTGATTGCACTATATTGATTGTTATGCTCGTTGAATGACAGATTTAGGCCTAATTTCTGGAAAAAATTGTCACAAATCTTGAGAGTTTTTGTGTAAATGTTTCTATTTCAAGATAAAAAAAGAGACAGTCTTTGCAGTCCATTTATTTTCAATGGCGTAGTTAGCATTTTCTAATTGGTATTCTTCCGTGGAAGTTCCCTCGCTTAGGGAAAAATACCTTAACTGCATGCTAATTGAATTAATTAGCGTCTTGAATAGGCCAATATTTTTTTTCCAAAGTCCCAAGTAGAAAGACGAGTATGTTTAGCTATATCGTGGGTTAAACTTAAGGTGGGAGTTTATAGGGAACGCGAAAAAGGGGCAGTGGTTTTTCGAGTTTTTATAGTAAAACATTTTTGTACAAAATAAATAAAATAACTCTCCAGTAGAAAAATAATTTTATGTTGTTCACATGGTGATATCGATAGTTCTTGAATATCTGTCAAGGGTGATCTGGAATTTAATGACAACTTTCTCTTCATTTAAAATTTTTGTCATGGCAGACATTCAACAATTGTTTATAACCATGTGTAGAAAATCAAACCCTAGGTTTCTAATGGAACAATACTTTATTTATTTTTGCCATAAAAACTGTAAAAAAAACGCTTATCTTTTCTCACTTCACCTACATCCTCTCCATAAATGTTGCACACAACGAATACAAACAAAAAAATTAATTAACATTATTGTAATATTCTAACCATAACTATACAAAACTACGGTAGAAGCAAAACTATAATTGTGATATATAGACGGATAGTGAGATAATTTTAAGACTTTAAATAATATCATCGATGGGCACGCGTACTAAGTGTCAGGCCCATACTGTCTGGTTTTACCAGTTACCTGTGACGGGGTTATCAGGGTTCGAATACTGGCCGGGTGTATTGAAGATAGTTTTTTTTTTATTAAGTGGTTTCCCACCCTCAAGTGCACTTAATCTGGAACGGCCTTTTTCATCGTCGCACATTATATTAAGCCGTTATTAGTCTTACTGTTGAACGTAGTAATTAAAATAAATGGTACGGTGAACCACACAGACTTTCTTGCTCCTTTACCTGATAATATTTGTATTTCTTTCATTTTCATCAAAGTATTTGTTAAGATGTGGCAAACGAAATAACAATCAATGTTACAGAACCAAAGGGTGACCTGGCGGTCTAGGGGTAAGGTGTCGGACTTCTGTGCTGGGGGTCCGGAGTTCAATCCTCGATCCCGGCACAGATTTATTTGATTGCCAAACCCTTCCTTCACTTCTAACAAGACGTGTATTAATCACATCTTGTGAATGTGTGGAAAGCCAGGCCTCCACCGTGGTTCGGATTCCACGTTAAACTGTAGGTCCTCCATTTCATCTCACAATCACCCTACCATTACACATTAGCCTAAGTGCGTATAACCCGAACGGGTAGTAAGACGCGGTGCTAATAATAATAATAATAATAATAATAATAATAATAATGATGATGATGATGATGATGATGATGATGATGATACAGAACCAAAGAGCATAATTAAATTTCCATTTCCCAGATCATAGTTATTTAAAAATAGATATTTATTAGAGCTTGGTAACTATTGTTTTTATAAAAACCTATTTTAAATAAAACATTTTAATTCCCAATATTACTATATCTTTAAAATTATAAGTTGTTTCGTATCTGATGTAGTTGAGGAGATATGACCAAAATTGGAAATGGTTTCATGGAAACACAAGAGTTATTCTTTTTGTTTGTAATGTTTAACAGGGCCTGGATACTAAATTTACTCTAAATCTTTAGGGCGTATTTCTATAAAATCGATTTTTTCTCTTTTTATACCCCGAAGTAAACCACCCTTAATTTTAGGATTAGATATAAAATTCCTAGTGGTAGCCTTACTAAATACAAAGTTTTACCCCAACCGATAGATTGACTTCGTCTTTAGACTGAGATACAGACAACATCGTGAAAACAACTTTTTTAGATTTCAGGGAGGCTATGAAACATCGACATTTATCAAAATCTAGAATAAGATTTTTTTTGACGATCATAATACTCTCTTCTAGGGGGGTAAAAAGAAACTAAAAAGAACAAATTCTTACCTCTGGATAATATTATTTTCTCTGTAGAATAGAGTAGATTTATAAAATGTAGCTATATACAGGAGACCAAACTGCACATATAGTTTGTTTGAACCAAAAGTAATACAAAATCCCTACACACATCCGGAAATCTCTGCTAATACCATTAAATTGTGTTCCTACTTTCGGTTTACAGCGCCGAGAGAGCGAAGCTGTTCAAGCATGCGTGTACAACAAGTTGCATAGGAGCTAGGCGCGCGGCACTTCACATGTAATAGTGACAACCACGTGCTGTAATGTTTGACCGCTAATTATTACCCGCAGAACGTATTCTCATTTCTAGATGGACTGGTTTGTTGTTTACTAATAATTGTCGTATGTTCTGCCGCCGTGATCCAAGTTGTCAAGGTGTGGAGTGCCACGCGCTTAACTCCTATGCAACTTATTGTACACGCCTGCTTGCACAGCTTTGCTCTCCCGACGCTGTACGCCGAAACTTTGGACACAATTTAATGTTATTAGCATGGATTTCCGGATGTAAGTGTATGGAGATTTTGTATTACTTTAGGCTCAAACAAACTATATGTGCAGTTTGGGCTATGAGTCTCCGAACATACTGTAAATATATATATAATGAAATAGAGAAGATGGTTCATGAAAGTAGTGAACTAGTCTATACAGAGTCGAAATTTAAAAAAAAACTGTTCGCTAGCCATGATGATATACAGTGTTGACAGATTTTACATTTATACTGTTTAACAACTAACTTGGTTAAAACATTTTTATTTAAAGCATACAAATTTAAAATTGCACTTTTTTTTTAACAAACCAGTGAGAAAATTTGACAGGGACATAGGTCTTATTTCGTATATTATCCTCCCTAAAACTGGGGGG
>CABFWB010000072.1:45727-55760 GCA_902151455.1 Timema bartmani | reverse complement strand
GACGCCATACGAGATCCTGATGGATGACATCAGGTCGCGCCGCTACAAGCTCAACAAGGTGACGGTGGACGGCAGCATACCTCACCGCGTCAAGAAGGACGCCCACGCAGTCATCCTCGAGTTTATCCGCTCCAGGCCTCCGCTCAGGAAGGTGTGTATGAGACGCTGCCGCACCCCTACAAACCACCCTTACATAACACCTCTCCACACCGCCCGTCCATTTTAACTTAATTTTACCATATTTTATAGGTATTGATATCTATCAAAAGTGACACTTGAAGATTACGTGTTCTGACGTATGAATTGAATATACCAGATAGTTCAAATAACTTTTGTAACTGTCAGATAGGGACGGTCCTTCCTACTAGATTCCTAAAAATATACCTTACGCCTCTTGGTATTTTGTGGTTTGGGTAGGCACTCAAATTAAATGTAGAGTAGAATCGAACCTCGTACCCGCGAATAGCATAATCCACCCGCATCGTCGCCGCGATATGACCAACAACCGTCGCTTTTCTGCTACCATGCAAAGATAGACGAGGGCGATAACTCTCATTTTCAGGCGCCCGACGGAGTCGCTTCCCTCCCCTACAGTCACCCCTTATCCCCCATGGCTCTCTCACGTGACTCTGTGATGGTAATATAGTTCTCTCACGCTATACCACTCCGCCGCAGTCGAACTATGGTATATTTCGTCTAGAACGGGTCTAGACCTTACTAACCACATTTTGTTTTTACTTTCTCCCTACCTCCACTCCCCCTTGCTACTATAATCTATAACAGGGGTTGAAATAAACCATACCTATCCTCTTGATATAAATATCTCTTAGCTATGCTATGTGAATTCAATAGGGTAGGTAAGCGCTAACTGTGGCAGCGAGAGAGGATTTATTTCTACCGCTCTAAATTAAATCAATAAGGAAAAAGCTTACATTCCTTAAGGAAACTTTAGTTGGAGGATAAGCCGCAATCATCGACTCACCACACTAAGGCTATATTAAAATTCCCATCATCTCCACCTACTCTATTTTCGGGGGAAAATCTAGGTATTGCAGCAATACAAATGAGAAACTGATATATTTATTTAAAAAATGTAGCTTTCTTTTAGCACCTCATATAGGAGCGTTCTTTTTCGTTAATAGCCCATAGTTAAGGTGGAAAATTCCCATTGTCAACATAACTAAATCTAAAAACTCGAATAGGTTCGTTTGAAATGCTAGGTTAGGTTAGGTTAGGTTAGGTTAGTTTGTCCCACAATAATTCCTGTAGATCTTTGCGATGACACGACGCGCACGTATGCCATGACCATGGCCCATGGGATTACGGAAGGTGTGTGACGAGTCTATGGGTATCTGATTGGCACTGGCATGAAGCGAGTTGATAAACAGCGCAATGTAAAACAATAGACCTGTGGGGAGTTAATGGATTCCCACGATAAGATTGGTTTGAAGTCTTACTCTTATCCCCATGCACAGGAAGCTAATAATCCAGCCACGTTGATACCTTATAAAACAAAATCGAATGCTCTAGCTTGCGATGATATCACCAGTATTTATTTAAAACGCCACTTCAATTATAATAAACCTTAATGATCCGCTTCATAGTCCATGGACTGTCGTGGGAGCTGGTCCAAGTCAAGTACAAGAGTCCGTATTAGTCCTCCTTCACACCCACGTGGCCCTGTGAGACCAAGGTGTCGAGAACACTAAGGTTGCATCGTGTGACTGTGTCATCTGGCGAGTGAATAGGAACTCTAGGGAAGAGGTAAGGTTTTTTTTAGACCACCCCAAAAAATTGTCTCAATACGGAAATCAAATTAAGGATATTTGGTGCCAGTTACTGGGGTCTTGTAAAATATACATTTAACGTCATTTATCACTTTGAATGAACACTTTGTTGGCTCTTTGTGAGCTCTTTGTGAAACTACTTAACAAATCTCGACATAATAGAACCGTGAAGCACAACACTCATTACCGTCCAAAATAACACGAAGAGAACCTTGACTGTGGTTTAAGGAAAGAGGAACCTTCTTCACATTCTCTACATCTCAACCTTGATATAAAGAAAGAGCCACCCTCTTATCTCTACACCTTGAAATAAATAAGACACCCTCTCATTCTCTGTGCCTTGACCCACTATCCACACCTTGACCACGATATAAATAAATAGCCACCCTCTCATTCTCTAGACCTTGATCGCGATATAAATAAATAGCCACCCTCTCATTCTCTAGACCTTGATCGCGATATAAATAAATAGCCACCCTATCATTCTCTAGACCTTGATCGCGATATAAATAAATAGCCACCCTATCATTCTCTAGACCTTGATCGCGATATAAATAAATAGCCACCCTATCATTCTCTACACCCCGACTGTGGTGTAGGGTCACCTTCTATCCCCCATACCTCAAGTAGCGCTGCAGGTATTGCAAAAGTTGCACGCAAAACCGGAGAACACGACCATAAATCTACCGCGGCTTACAGCCCCGGGATTCATTTTAAATCTCGTACTTTATCCGGCTTTGGGAGAGTACGAGGTAAGAGTTCACTGGAGGAGGATCATAGACAGATGTACGAGGAACTCTATAGGAACTCTTATTCAGTGGCGTACTCAAGATTTTATAAAAGCAAGGGGGAATAAAGTTTAAAAGCTGGTGCTAGAGTGGCCAGGAAAATTAATCAAAAGAATAATAATAAACAATAAAATTATAGGAGTTTTATTTCCATCCCAAAATATAACATAACCATTGAGGTGGTCAAAATTGCTATATCACCCAGATATATAATCGGCTCGCTGTAAGTTTTGTCTTTTCTGGCTGATGAAAAGAAAAAAATAGTTTCTTTCCCTCACGTCTAAGAGTATATAGTGCATATCAATTTTTATAGTAAGGGCCAGTTGCGTCAACTTATGTGATCTGCGGCTGTCCCTTTTAATACAAACTATAAAATAACTCATAATAATAAAATGATTAAAAAAGTCTGTAAAAATTAAATTTGTATATTCTAAAAGGGTATCTCTATGGAAATTATACCTTTTTTTCAAACTTTGGCAAGTAAAGGCTATTTAAATCACCTTGTTGTGGGGAAAAAAATCTGCAAGGTGTAGGAATATGAAACTGTTTAAATAAATTTGCAACTGTTTGTGAAAAGGGCCAAGCTACCGTGAATTATCTATTAAATATTAATTATTGTTCTCAAGATGACTGCCTACTGGAGCGGGCGTTCAGAATCCCGCTTTTTATTTAAGAAGGCTTTTTTACCCGCTACGATGATAGTTAAGTCCAAGGTGTCACTCTTGCAATAGACCGGACTGCTTCATGATGGTACACGGTCGGGTGTAAAGAAGGAGATTTTTTCATGAATATTTTTCCACCCTTTCCACACAAATGTGGGTACACTTCCTCTGAATTCATCTTTAATTATAAATAACACAAGTGTAATTGGTCTATTTGCGTATTACCTGAACGAGTGGTGAAACGCGGTCGCAAAACATATATTTAAAAAAGAAATTAAGGGCGAAAGTTTTCTATAGCGTCCTAAACCATACATTTTAAATTGATTCACTTTTTAACAAATATTTGAAAAGCTAAAATCACGAGATTAATAAATAGTCAGAAAAATATATTCAGCCTCCCTCAGTCATTTTTAATAGTAAATTCCAAAATAATTGAGATAGTTTTTTAAAAAAAACTCTAGAAATAAAAGCCCTACACCCTCAATATGTGGATTTTTGTATTTAATTAGCAATGAAAATGTTTAGTTTGGAATCATAAAAAAAACATAATTTCATAAAATACATGCATTTTCCAATGGTAAAATTAAAATAATTAATTTTATATGTTACCAAGATGTTATCGTGGAAGTCCCTTTTCCTTCTGGAAAGAAAATGCTATCCATTTTAGCCCTTTAAGGATACACCACCCCTCCCTAACATGTAATATTACTTGGCCTCAATTAGAATTACCGCCACAAGCAGATTCGGGTTTCACACAACCCCTTGTTTAGGGTGCGGTCGCTGTGGGGTGTACGCACCTGACGTCAACACCTCAGATGTTGTCTAGAGCGTTTGTTTAAGTAGAGCCTTAGATGATGACCGACTCTCTCTGAGAAGATTCTTCTTTGAACCCCGGTAGGGTCAAAATTATACATGGAATGATGGTGTTCTAATAATTCGATGCTTGAAAATAATTAACTAGTGGAATTTTGCCATATAGTAAATAAAGTGACATTTACATTTTTAAATTTCAAAATTTATTTTAACTAAGGTAGAGTACATCATTTTTATGTAAATATAGTAATATATTGTTGTTTTCCTTAATTTGTAAAAATTAATGTATGTCTATGTTTTTAGTACATGATAGAGAGAGGTATAATTAATTTTTTTTTTCTGATTCGACTCTTATAAAACATGACACATCTAAAAGGTTGAATTTTATCACATTAGCGTGATTTTTTTTTTCCGCTTAAATTCAGAACTCTTTTCACAAGAAGTGGTAAATTAATGTTGTGGGACTTGTTGTTAGGCTTGTCCAATGGTGTTGGGATAGGCATTATATAATACCTCTAAAAATATTTTTATTCATAAGTTAATTTTGATTTTCTTAGAAAAAATTATTTATTTAAAAAATATCTAAAAATGTATCCTTATTATTTTTAACTTTTGATTTAATTTTTTTTAATATCGAATACAAGTACCTATGTGTAAAATCTAGAATCTACGTAAGGACTTGAAAGGCCAATCCTTCAAGACTTCATCCCTAAGGTAAGTAATAATCATGCTAGTTAATGAGCTACCCCCACATTATTATGAAGAGGAGGGTTGTAAAATTAGAAATAAAAAAGAGTATTAATATTTACTCATTTATTTAGTTTTAAAATAAATACGNGCTAGACTACTAATACGTCTTTAAGTTACTAAACGCCAGTAAAAACTCTTGTTGATGCGCTTTAAAACTTCAATAAACTAAAATAAAGGATAACTAAAATTACCCGTAAGATGATTTTGCTCGTGACCATAATATGGAAATCCGAGTAGGACTGGTCCTTTCCTGTTTAGGCACAGATTCGTACTTGCGATAAGGGGCGTGGTCATGCATAAACATGTTTTATGGATTTGAACCCTGTCCCTAACCAAATACGAGCTGCCCTGTTGGGAGCGAGATACAGCGCTCGTTTCTCTTAAAGAGTCTCCACTTCGAATTCTGGTTGAGGACAATCATTTGTTCCGGTGTAAGTGTGTTACGTAGCTCATTGCTATCGTCTGACCTCGGACGCTGATAGCCCAGGGGTGTGCTAGATTAGGTTTTTAGGTTAAGTGTAGTGTACATTATCTTTTTTTTTTTTTGGCTAAAATACAAATAATTCTCCGCTAGAAACATAATTTAGTTTTCTTCACACGGTGACTTAATCAGTTCTTGAATATCTATCAAGGGTGTCCTGGAATTTTAATTACAACATTTTCTGTACATTTAAAAAGCTATCATCTAATTCCGCTCTGCTCATGATATATATTCAACAACTGTTGAACTTGTGAAGAAAATTAAACTATATGTTTCTACGAGAGCACTATTTTATTTATGTTTGCAAAAAAAAAAGTTTTTCTTAATTAAAAAACCCCGCATGAAGGCTGGCTTTTACTCGCGTCCCCAACAATCCCACCTCAATATAAGAGTGTCTTTATCAAGTAGCTTACAATTTTGGTCGATTCTTAAAATTATTTATTATTTTAAATTGACTATTCGTATGATAGTTAGAAAACGTAAAGAATGTTTTTAAATTTGCTTTTATGAAAAAAATTATGAAATCATTAACGTCGAGTTTTAATGTTTCAAATACAATTTTTAGTCAAAATTAAATTTTAAAGTGAAACAAATCTGATGAATTTCTGTCTTAACGACCCTCAAAAGGTTAGTATTTATCTTGGATGGCCCTCGCTCAACTAGAAATATGACCTCATCAAATATCAGGAATCATTTAAGACGTTGGACTTCCCAAGACCAACTCGGTTGAAATATCTCGTAGGGGCGAAAGCGGGCTGGAAATAAATGATTCGGAGTTTACTAGAATCGTATGTGACTCCACTCAAGTTTTGCTACTATAAAAACAAATATATATCGTTGATGGACAGTCAAATTTTCATAGAGCCTTTTAGAAAATAAAATTATTTGCGGTCACATTTTACTATATTTGTAGTGTTATCTTATAATAATATCTATCAAAATTTACATTATGTAGATCACATAATGTCTATCAAATTTTGGAGATGTAGATACATGATAGTATCTATCTAAATATATAGAAGCAAAACACATGATTTGTCGTACAAATACGTGAAAGTATCAACTTGTATCAACTTTTCTAGCCTCTAGATAAGCTTCTTCCTATGAAAACTGGGCTCTATTCAACTAGGGTTTCAAAGACCAGTCTAATAAAGGGCACACTTTGAGCAAGTTATAGCAAAGAGTTAAATGAATCAACTCAGCAGGGATATATTTTAATTTCCCTCCGTTGTTGTGGTGCGATTGTACCCAACCAAGCGTGTATCCGTGTAAGCGCGCGTTGATGCATTCTACGTGGGCGGGGTAGTAGACAGATAAAGGGGATGTGAATTTCCACGACGGCCGCATTTGGTGCGCCGCGCACCTGTCAACACGTCCTGTCACTTGCCCTGGCAGACATATTACACCCGATATAACCGCTGAGGGAACAACATGTCTTATGGAGAAAAGCTTTACCTTTGCCCTCAATCGGTTTAACTTTTTATTTTTACCACCGCGGCTTTGTACCGATTTTATCTATACGCATACGTACTAATTACGCTAGTGAGTAAGGTATAAGGAAGGTTAAATTTAAAAGTAATTTACCCTCATTTGCGTTGAAGGAGGATGGAAATCCATTTAGGAATAATCAGCCTCAGTACACCGACCGGGATCGAACCCTGATCTCCCAGTCGTCGGCAGTATAGTGTATTGCAAGAGTGCTCTCAAATGAAACTAAAAAAAATATGCATTAAACGCTAATATTGTTTGGCACACACTTTTCAAATTATGTCGTTTATTTATTTCTAAAATATCTTAGGTTATAAACAAGTAATATACATTTACGATTAGTTTTAATTTTTTGTATGGGCGAAAATATAATTATTTTCAGGAAGTAGACTAAAATATGGGTTAACGCATACTGTGTGGTAATAAAACTGTAACCCACACTGATGGGCACACAGACAAAGGCGTCGATCTCATGCTATTTACCAGTGTTCGGGAAGGAGGTCGGGGTTCGAATACTAGTGTACTAACAAGGTTTTCCCACTCTTATCTTCATGTTTATGGGGTCAAATTTTATTCACTTTATATTTTAATCCCTTCCTCATCATGGTAAATATTCGAATAACCTGAACAGGTAGTAAGATGCGGTGCAAAAAATAAAAAATTGCAATAATAAATACCGACTTAGGCATAGTTGTCGGCATTACACAAACCGGAAGTGTTGTTAATAAAACACACTAAACAAAATAAATATTATTAAAATGTCCCTCTCTAAGAAGGTTTCACGATTCTTTAAAAAAAATTCAAATGTATCTGAGTGAGCCCTAATGGAGAGTGGAAGATCATTTTGAAAACACCAACCTCAGTGAGCCCTAGGGGGTTTCGAACCCTGATCTCGCCATCCCGCCATCTTTCTATCCTACTTGGTCAACGAGCAAAGTTGGTCGGTTTTCTCTGATACAGCGTTACCAAATAATTGACTTGTCGTGATTAAATAGTGTGTCCGTTGCATACATTGGCTACGAAACGATTTATAGGTCTGTCTCTGTAATAAATAATATTTCCTTCCTCTCTCTCTCTCTCTTTATCTTCTCGCTGTGTTTGCGTCAAACAGCGTGAGAGAACAGACACACTCCATCAGCGGTTACAGTCGCCTTTAGAGCAATGCCATAAATTCGACCGCAACATGTACCATTGGGGGATATTAAACGAGGGTTTTAAATCGGGCTCTCTCTGCTGTGATGTGGTCGATTGGAAAATGCTGTTATGAAAAATATAGACGAGTTTAAAATACATTTCGTACTGTCAATCATATTACGGTCTGGTTATGAAATAAAGCGGTACTTTCTCTTAAGTTATTATATACGGTTAAAATTTTCAAAAATGAAGTTGTCAGTAAACTTCTCTGATATGATTTTTTTAAATCAAACACAATATTTAGAAACTTCCCACAGATACTTATACATTTTGAACAAAATTATTGGCTATTTTCGAAAAATGTAAATATTAAAAAAAATATGTCATTATAAACTACCCTTAAATCAATTTTCGCCCTAAAGCTAAGTATACAGAACTATTAATAAGCTAGTGTAATACATTCCCCATATATATATACTAGTCTACAATTTGAACAAAATCATTGGTTGATTTTTTAAAAATTTCGAAACCATCATTAGGCCTACTACCTTTAATTTTAGATGCGTATAACCCGAACGGTTAATAAGACGCGGTGCTAATAGTAATAATAATAATAATAATAATAATAATAATAATTTAATTTTAGAGTGAAAGTCAAAATCCCGATTTGACATTGACCATATCACATCTAAATATCAAGTTTGAATGAAATCCATCAAACCTTTTTGACTGTAGCCCCAGGTAGACATACATACAGAGTTGTCAAACCCATTTTTTGAGTTTCAATAGTTTGTACGGTAGCCGGCTAGCTTACCGAATAGCAATTGTTTGAAAATCAGTTTTTCGAAAACCAATTTTTTGACATAACCATTTTTCGAACTAATAGTTTTTCGAAAATATCATTTTAGAAAATCAATTAGGCGAAAATAAATTTTTCGAAATAATTTTTTCGGAAATAAATTTTATAAATGCAGTTTTTCGAAAACCAATTTTTCGATCTAGAAATTCTTCGAACGAGAAGTTTTTCGAAAATGAATTTACCTCATATCTGTTTTAAAAATAAATGTTTCAAAAAGGAGGTTTTCGAAAATACATTTTTCGAACGATAATTTGAAGTATAATAAAATTCTAGCTTAGGATAGGTTAGGCTAGGCTAGGTTAGGTTAGGTTAGGTTAGGTTAGGGGTAATCCTCCTTATAGGGGGGTGAGGGTAGGGTTAGGTGATTCCCAGTTCTCGATAAAATAGCTTCCGGAAAACTCGCAGTTCGCTAAATTGATTTAAAAAAAATTGATTCGAGAAATTCATTTTCGATTTGACTGTCGAACAATTGATTTTTGGTAAATTCACTTCGGGAAATTGATTTTTGAAAAATGTGGTTTCGACAAACATATCGTTCGGAAAATTGATGGCTCGAAAAATTGATTTTCGATAAAATTACCTTCGATGATTTTGTATTCGGTGAATTGAATTCGATAAATTGATTTTCGAATAACCTGTTTTCGAAAAATTTACCTTGACCCAGTTTGTACAAGGTATAGTTCGACCATATAGTGTTTGTATTGTGGTACCCCAGGTGGCGTTTTTTTCCCTGTGACGTAATAGCTTGTAGGCCTACTTGTTCGTTCTTATACGTCTGGTCCTGAAATCACTGGCCCTATAAGAATTAGACCCCCTGTCTGACTTTTCTGACTTTTTTTTTTTACGTCAACTCCTTTTATTTTTACGACGCTGTGCGATACAGATGTACCTTTTTTTTTTGTGGTAATTTTTCACCGCTTTATTATCTTTGTCCTGTTTGAATAAATATTTGGTTTGTTGGGCGCTGCTGTGTTTTGCAGGCGGTATTTTTCGCCCTATTTGTTTCGAATCCTTGAGAGGACGCTGGTATTTTCATCATATGGGGGTATTGGACCCAGCGAAGCTAGCGTGGGCCCCTCCTTCAATACATAAAAAAGTAAGTTCCATCATAATCTTGAGGTAGAAAATTTTCACGAATACAATAATTCCTCTTTATGAGAAAGTAAAATAAATGGTACGGCGCACCGCACAGACTTTCTCTCTCTTTCTATAAACTCGTAAGATTTCTGAACGGAATAATGTACATTGTATCATCACCACTCCACATAAGA
>CABFWB010000072.1:6868-44293 GCA_902151455.1 Timema bartmani | reverse complement strand
AGACAGACAGACGGAAATTCAAAAACCACTTTTTCGGATTCAGGGAGTCATGAAACGTCAAAATTCATCAAAATCTCGAGTTCGATTTTTTTGACGATCACCATACTTTCTCTACCTGTAAGATAGAGAGAAAGTAAAAAGGTAAAATTATTAAGTCATCTGATACGTTTAACGCATGGGTTACTAACAATATGTTAAGGATTAGGGAGGATTAGAATGTCTTAGGATGAATTGCACCTACATTAGTGTGGAGAGAGTAGAAGAAACCAGGCACCATGTAAACAGCTGTAGACTAAAGTAGATTTTTGGTAGGAAGGACCTTTGAGAAAATACGAATCTATTTTTGTGGTCAAAATTTAAAAAACGTGTTTCTATATTGTGTGTGTTATTTTATATGTATTGATACTATCTATCGAAAGTAAGAGCTGAAGATCACGTGATCTGACGTATGAATATATGAAAGTAGTTTTAGTAATTCTTGTGACTGTCGGGCACGATCCTTCCTACCAGCACTATAGCTATACCTCAGTTTTAGCTTCTGTGGTGCTGACTGACAGCTGACAGCTGACGGCTTTGAAAAGCTACCAGACCAAATTATGTATACCTACGCCGAACCATATGATCTGCAAAAAACATGTCTTTAGCAGTTGTCACTTCTGACAGTCAACATTTAGGTATATACCTAAATGTTGACTGTCAGAAGTCAGCTGTGAACTGTCAATCAGCACCAAAGAAGCCATGGGGCTACTGTACCAACACCATCTGAGGTTTTGTGTGTTGCTTGCGTAGGCCTCTGAGCGGAAACTGCCTCCTCCAAGACACAGACCTAGGACTCCTCGGGAACAACTCATGGACTCTATTAAGCAAGGCCGACGTCTCAGGCCGTCCTTCAGCCCGCTTAAGAAGAGAGGTGAGTCACCCTTTTACTCCTCTAGCTGGTAAGGTATAGTGGTAGTAATATTGAGTGTCCCTTGATGCCGTCCTTAAACCATTTCAAGAGACCTGATGTTAATATTAGGATCTTGTCACACTTTTACTCCTCTATATTGCCAGGTATAGTGGTAGTAATATTGAGTGTCCCTTGACGCCGTCCTGAAACCATCTTACGGGACTTCAGGATCTTGTCATACGTTTACCGCTCTAGCCTGCTATATATAGTGGTAGAGTAAAACTATAATTAGTAGGTACGAGATGTTAATTATTTGGAAAATTTTAACAGTAAAATACATTTTTTTCTACACTAAGATCCACTAGCTATAAAATGTAGTCACTTCATAATTTGCTCTAATATGATTACCACACTTTAATTATGATAGTATCTCGTCATCATCCAAAATAAAACTAAAAGACCTGTTATCTGGTCTTGTTATTAGCCATATGTAGATATGTATGGTGGTATGAAGAGAGGGTAGGGGATCAATTGCGCCATGAACTGTATCACAAGCTTTACTAATCGGCTTAGTAAAATGACCTTGGCTCAAACAGTTGTTTTCCTCATTATCCTGAATAATGGTTTTTACCTTCAACGATGAACCCACATACTAAATGCCCGGTTCATTTAATCTGGTTTTAGATTGAGAGGTAAGGGTTCAAAACTCGGACCGGTGTAGGTGTACTGAATGTGGTTTATCTTAGTCTTTTTTTTTGTCACAGCTTCTCTCTACTCTATAGGTTTCACACTAATGTTTTAGGAATGAGGAAGTTTGAATTTTGAGGAAGTGTACCCTTATTTGCATAGAAGGAGAGTGGAAAGCCATTTAGGAAAATACATCTCGGTACACGTGACTGGGATTCGAACTCCGATCTCCCCGTGATCGGTAGGCCAGTATATTGCGAAAGTGAAGCCCTAGACCAATCGACCACACAAGCGGGTCTTCCTTAAATGGTTTTCCACTCTGTGTCCACTCAAATGTGGATACTTTACTTATTAATTTTACCTTTGCTGCCCCCACTTTATTTAGTGGAAATACGCGGAGAGCCCTGGCGATTATTAAGACGCTGTGCAATAAAATCAATATATTTATGCTCAGATAAAAGATAAAAATAAAGTCCATTTAATTGAAGCGATGAAATCTTGTTTCTTTTATCATGTTCAGAAAAATATTATCTGACATTTCTACATTTTTCTATTAACTTTTTTCTGAAATTTTATTGGAGTGGAAATTACAAGTACTTTAGAGAATACGTATTTTTACGACTTTCTTTTTTCGGCAGTCTAGAAAACCCCGCAAAGCACATAAACCGTGGAAGCAATTTTTATTTTAACAAAGAAACAGAATTTTTAAAATTACGGGTTAGTTCAAAGCGGTAGCTTTATAAATACATAGTAGTATTCCGCAGTATTTTTCATAACTAATGCTCAAGGCCCGAACATCAGGAGCTCTGATAAATTGGAACAATTAGAGGCAATTTCCACGAGCGGTTCTAGCAGAGCTGTTTGTCGATACATTGTTTAAGGTCATTCGACAGTCAGAATTACCAGGATTTTTTGATTCTATAACATCTTGGCAGGGAATTTAACATAGGTGTGAGTGAGGGGGTGCTAGCTTGTGAACAATAGCAACTAGCAATCTCAGCCCACTTCAGGAACACCGATCAGGTAAGGAAGCTGGATGTGTCATTAGTTGGGATTATCTGACCCTCTGTCTTAGCCTGGCTTATTATGTTCTACTAGTCGGTGTGTTGTCTATACAATCGGTACAGTCAAAGCAAGAACTTTTTCGAAATAGATATTTCACATCTATATTTTCAATCATCTATTCGGACACATTAATAAAATCAATGGGTGGAGATAGATTTAAAAAATAAAACAAATTAATTCTAAATAACGACATTGTGTACTACAAATAAGATAGAATCAAATTATCGCAATATAAAAAGAACAGTAATTATCTATGATTAAAAATGATTGTTATTTTACCACTTTAAAACTGTTTACACAAAAAAAAAAAAATTTCTTTAGGATAACTTTTTCATTGTGAACACCTCGTATGAATGTCTAGTAACATTAAATTTCAGTCCCATACATTAATTGATTTATCTTAACAATGGTACATGAAAGCATAAAAAATCAAGTTTGACCCCTCTTATAACTTGTGAACTGTAATAATTAAAATTATTGAATCCCCATTCATCTATAATAATAAAAGGAAGAGTGTGTGTGTGTGTGTGTGTGTGTGTATGTGTGTGCGTGTGTGCGATGCCAAGCCAAATCTACGGCACGCAGAGAGCTGAAATTTTAACATAGGTGGACGGAAGGGGGTCCGAATGCACCTCGAAGCCGGATTTTTAAATTTTTGATTCGGCTATTTTTAACAAATTTTTGAAGAAAATATTTTTTATCTGGTTTAGAATTACGTTTCAGAGATACGGTCCCCCATGGGGGNGGGGGGGGGCTTATATAATTCTTATACCACAGTGGGTCACGGGCAATACCGTGCGCGATTGCTAGTAGCTTATAACTATGCACTTGTTAAAATGGCGCAATTTTTTTTTGTTGCGTGATCTTAAGTGGACGTATTTTTACGAGTATGCACATAGAAATCTGATCTTTTCTAAATAATGGATGATTTGGGGGATGTAGGCTTTAATTATTCCAGTAGACCAGTGAATCTCACTTACAGTACAAGCTTTTTCAGCTAGGACCAATTAACCCCTTTCCCCCGCCTCCTGATACCCGCATTACACTTGGTCGATATTGGTGGGGGGAGGTGTGTTCCAATCCCGGCCGTGTGAAATTTGTAGGTGATTTTCAACGAGTATTCTCAGTGTAAATATCTCATTATGTATCACCAATAATGCGGGTACATTTCATCTAGACTATCCGCCTCTTACTTAGTCTTAAGACGAAAGACCCTAGTAATTATTTAAAAAAACTAAATATATTAAGGTGGGAATAAAGGGAACGCGAGAAAAGGTCAGTTTTTTCGGAGTTTTTATAAAAAAAAACTTTTTTTGGTTGAAAATAAATCCAATAGACACTGCCTCAGTTAAAACGTAATAAACCATACGATTAACTATCAGCAGGTTCTCTTACTTCAATAAACTTTTGACATAAATTATCAAACTTGTACGACCTTGTGTGGATAAATGTAATTATTTCATTTAAGCCTGTATATAACCTTACTTAAAATAATGTTTTATCTTATCTTAAATGTTTTGTTTGTATGTCAAGGTATGTACTAACTATTTAAAGAAAGATATACCTTAATAGATAAACTATCTTTGCTCGTTGGGGGCTCCGCCCCCAAATCCCCCGTGAGTTTTCTTTGCAAGTGGATGTAAACTAATGTAATTCCAGAGTTTTTTGAAATTTAAAAATATGTGGAAAATGTGCAAAATTTACCTAAAATCAAAAAATCTTGTTCTATTTAAGGTGTAACCGATGGAGATACGACAAAAAGTAACAGAACCAAACTTGTGGGTCTCGCCAAATCCGTAGCTGCTGGTACAATCCGTTTTTTGATAGGTCTTACTGTTTAGCCACAAGAGACTTCCAAAGAAAGGTCCGCACCGATTTTAAAGTTGCTCCACCATTGTGAATTTTTTTTCAGGGGTTAAAAATTAAAATTTAAAATTTTTGGAATTTTGGCCGTCGGTTACAGGCTAGAAGCTATAAGTTTGCCAAATTTCAAGTTTCTAGCTCATCTGGAAGTGAGTGAGTGAGTCAGCCATGTGGCTTTATATTAGTATAATTTAAAGAAAGATATACCTTTATAGATAAATTGTAGCGATCTAACTTTTAATCATAACTCCTGCACCTAATAGTATTGTCACTCAAACAAAGGCACCAGTCTCATTCAATGGTGCTTGCCAGTGGCTGGGAGGTCGGGTTTGCAATACTGGTCTGGTGAGTTTTTACCCCCGTAAATGGTTTCTCCACTTGACCCTCCCAGAAAATACGGGTACACTTCTTTAAATTATACCTTCCTCATTCCTACCCCATTTTTAGTGTAAATATAAGCATTCGTTCAGCCAAAACTGGTGGTGAGGTGCAGCTCAGGTAGAGTTGACACTAACTTCTAAAAGTCGTGGAATACAGATTTTATTATATCTGTGTGTACCTTCACAAGTGACTTGTTAGGGCCAGTTTCATAGTCAGACTTAGTACGCCTAAAGTGCGAGTCGATACTAAATACAGGACGACACCTACCTAGACCAAAATGGAATGGGCTAGTTTCGCATATGAAATTGGCCCATTCCATTCAATTTCAGGTAGGTGACGTCTTGTATTTAGTATAGCGCCGCACTTGAGGTGTACTAAATCTGACTATGAAACTGGCTTTAGTATAATGATTGTTTACTACACTTAATATCACCGTTGAGGGAACTGTAGCCTGTAGGTCTTATGGACGAAAACTTTATCTTCGCGCTCTCTCTCGATTAACTGTTGCCAAATCTCCTCGCTCTCAGTCATGTCTGAAGGTGGTGTTCTGGGGTAAGAAGGAGCTATTGGCAACATCGACTAACCAGCGTTGCAAAATTTGTCTTACAACTAAGGGAAGATTTACCACACGAAAACAAGAGAGAATGGCAACGCTCTTTCCCAAGAGTAGTAGTGCAGTTCCCTCTAAGATGATATTCAATGTAGTCGTCCTATACAGGTGAAAAATCTCTTTAAGTCAACTATATTGCGTGTATAAATCATGGGGATTGTAGTAAATCCGGGTGGTTTGTGAATTTTATTCTAGATTGTTAAACCAACCTTTTTATTCCACCGAGAACCTTGTCTAAATAACGTCTACACATTATTAAACTAGCTTAAATTAAACCGAGACAAATCTGGTTCAATAAACCTAGTCTCTCAAAGCAAAAAAGGAGGAAGTTTCCAAGAAGTTGTTAAGAAAACTACCAGAATTTCATGCCGAATGGAAGGAATAAAAATACTTTTCATTTTACTAAAAGCAATTTTATTTTTAAAAGGCTGTTTATCTACTTTAGCTAATGTATGGGCTGGCCAAGTAAATACATAGGTTTACTATTGTAGAATATCTTTATTTGAAACGTGGTTACGAACGCATGCAATTATTTTAAAATACTGCTGAGTACGAAAATATAAAATACTGGTTTGAGTCATATGAAAACTACTCTCTCTGTGTGTGTGTGTGTGTGTGTGTGTGTATATATATATTATATGATTTCGGGGCTGTCATTTGGCTCGTACCATTATTTTAAACACTTTACATGGAAAGGTAAGGTGAATGTTGAATTTTTGTTCAAATATGTTTGTAGAACTTTTTCACAGAACCGGCTTCCAAGTAGTGTAAATTAGTTTTTAGCTGCTTGCAGTGAGTCCTAATTGGTTGTCCAATTATCCTACCGTGACTTAAAAAAATAAAACTAATCTGAAAAGTAAATAAAGTAACCACACTTAACTCGGGCTTCTTTCTGTCATTGAGTTATGTTTCACTGTGTATTGTATATATATTAGCATCGAGCCTTATGGGTTATTTGAATATGTACTAATTACGCTAATGTGTTAAGGATGAGGAAGGTTGAATTTAGAGTAAGTGTACCTGCTTTTGTGTGAAGGGAAGATTGAAAATAAATTTAGGGAAAACCACCCTTGGTTCACCCGATCGGGATTCGAACTTCAATCTCCCAGTCATAGTCAGTCCAGTCTTTTGCGAGTAGGAATGGCAATGATATATCGATATAAGAAATATATGTCGATTTACTTACAAATACATTGATATACTTAAATCGCTGCTTTAACGCTTTGAAACTTTTGAATCAAAATAAATTAAACTATTTTTTTTTCTCTGTTTTTATTAACTTGATTTTTTTAAAAATATTTCTAGTCAACTATTCCGCTATTTTTAACAACTACATATAACATTAAAAAGAGGAAAGTGGCGAAGAATAGCATTACAGAACAGCAGCCATCTTTAATACCGCTGTTCCAGTTAGTTTGCCCAGACCAATACAAATAAAAATATCGGATACAACCAATGTATCGATATAATCTGTTAGTTGTATTGAAGCTTTCGATGTGTGTGCCCTGTGAAACATAAAATAATAAATTTATCGATATATTAGGGAAAAGTGGCATCTTTAATTGCGAGAGTGACGCCTTGGCCTCAATCATTCGACCACCGAACGGATAAACTTAATTCACAAAACTCCAAAGTAATATTGACCGAATTTTCATCAACTATGTAATTAAGTTTTTTTTTTATTAAAGACATAATTTATTAATATTTTCACGTTTCAATAACAACTTTCTTATCGGCTGGCGTCGCTGTTGGAAAGCCTTAATTTATAAATAGGAAAACTTATAGTCCATATAATTATTTCCGAATTTGAGCATGAAGAAAGTGTGTAAAGTGTCTAACCTATAAACAGTTTGGTTACGCCCCCTTTTCTTAATCTCTTGTAGGCCAGAGCTCGTGCCTAGATTTGTTTTTCTAATATGTTTACTCTCGGCTGTTGTGGGTCAGTGGGTAATGTTGCGAAATAAGGTTTTTCTCGTTGTTCCGTTTACTCGACAGTGGCGCGGCGTGGCAGCGGGTACTGGAACTTTCTCCTGTTTGAACCATCGATCTTCCACATATATATTTGATAGGTTTTGTATCATCGGTAAATCTTGGTATTTTCACAGGTAACGTCGGTTGAATCTGGACGATGTGATTTGGGGCAGCCATGGCTCTCTAAAGACAGTGGTCCACATCTTTTAAATATCGACTAGTGGCTCGTTGCATTTGCTGCTGATTATTGCGTTAAAATATATTAATTTTTACAGGAAAAAGTTCGTAGGAATGAGGCATCATTCGATTTTCTAGGAAAAGATTTAACTCGTTGAAGAATATCAAATATCCATATTTTGGGTGTCAACTTTAAATATACCCCTCTTCCAGCTCCTATTTGCTACTGTATACTACAATAAGAATTGATTTGTTATTTTTAACCGAAGCTAAATATTTTATTTACCGATATAAATTGTATACAAATCAGAGTTTCCATTGTGATCCAAGCAAATAACTATTGTACAACCGAGCAACTGCAACTGCAACTGCAACTGCAAATGGAAAATCGCGTTTTCATTGGAAGCAACTATTTTTGCCGACATTCTGAACCCCTAACCTTTAAAATGAGTTTTCGTTTATCGAAATCGGTTCAGTCGTTTTCTCGTAATATCAACTATTGGAAATTATCTTATCAAATTATATGACTTTTTATTAGGTAGGTGTCGTCCTGTATTTAGTAAAGCGCCGCTCTTGAGGCGGACTAAGCCTGACCATGAAACTGGCCCTTACTACCCGTTCAGGGTATCCGCTTATGTACACTAAAAAAGTAAGGATGAAGTTTTTTTTAGTACCGCGTCTTACTACCTCTACAGGTTATACGCCTATGTACTAATTACACTAATGGGTTAGAGATTAGGAAGGCTTAATTTATTGGAAGTGCACCTGCATTTGCTCGGAGTGAGAATGTAAAACCATTTGGGGAACAACATCCTCATTGCACCCAACCGGGATCGAGCCCTGATCTCCCCATCTTCAGCAGTCTAGTGCAACATGAAATTAGTGCGTTAGACCACGCGGCCACCGAAGCGGGTATGAAACATTCAGAATTACGTTTAAATATAGGCCTAACCGTAATTGCGCGTAGGAGGAAGAAAACAATTTAGGAAAATAAAATACCCCCGGTACACTCAGTCAGGATTTGAAAGTCCAACCTCCTTGTCACCGACAAACCAAAGTACGAGGTAAACAATTTAGTTCGCATGTTTCACTGGTGCGGGTATTTATCTCCTTACTAAAATAATTGCCCACTGTCACAGCGGTGTCGTGACCTGGGGATCCATAGCTTGGATTGTTTCAAGGTCATAGCGCGCGCTCTGCCGTTTCATTGGACATTGCGGCCACAAAGTGCTAATAATAATTGTCCCTGTCTCGGTCCGCCGAAACACTTTGAGGGCTAGCCCTCGAGCGAATCATTTATAATAAGATTCCTGTTATTTCTTTATGATCGCGTCTTACTAGGGCCTACCCGTTCAGGTTAAACGCATATTATAATTCTCTAACAATGTAGGGATGAGGAACAAAGTACTTTAGAGGGAATCTACCTGCATTTGCGTGGGAGGATAGTGGAAAACCCTTTAGGAATAAAAACACCCTAAGTAGACTGACCGAGATTCAATCCTCAAGATTCCCGTTATCAGCAGGCCAGTCTAACACGATAATAGCTAACCATTCAACCACTGAATCGAGTAAGATTGGAAAAAAACTTTTATATAATAAAAAAAACGTGTTTTTTTGTGGTAAATATTTATAATATTTTTTATTATATTATTATTTAATAGGTTATGAAAAGTGACAGTTGTAGATCACCTGACTTGGCGTATAAATATATGAAAATAGTTTTAGTAACATTTATTCCCATCAAAATCAGACTGTATGAGGTAGCCCAACATGGAGCACACAATAAACCAAGCTCGATACGCAAATAAAACATTCTCCATATTCAGGATATTGATGGGGGAGGGGAGTAGAGGGGGTCGACAGGTTGGAGCATCGAGCCTCGATCCAGGAGTACTGTGCTCGATTCCGAATAGAAATTATTATTAATGTAACTAACACTTTTTAAAATTCCAAACCAGCTTCAGTGGCCAGATGTTCTAAGGCGTCACTCTCTTGACAAACTGGCCTTCTGATGAAGGGGAGATCAGGTCTACTGAGGGTGATTATTTTCCCCTAAAGGATTTCCCATTCTCCTTCCATGCAATTGCGGGTATATTACCTCTAAAATGTTTTCTTACTCATCCCTCCCCTGGTAGAGAAATTTTCATAATATGAGTATAAACTGGACAGGTAGCTGTGGTAAAAAAGTTTTTTCAATCGTTTATGAGTACTAATGACCATTTTGAAATGACAATTAAAATGAGTTCAGACTAAGATTCTGGTAAAATAAAAAATAAAACGAGCCCCTCTCCCCAGGCTCTTTTATTCGATGGTATGTTTTTTTGCACCGCGTCTTACTACCTTAAGAGATATCCAGCTATCTACACTAAATAGAGTAGGGATGTGGAAGGTAAAATGTTAGAGGAAATTTTCCCGCGTTTACGTGGAGGAACAATGGGAAACAATTTTGGGGGAAAAAACGCCCTTGGTACACATGACCATGATTCAAACCCTGAACTAACCATCACAGACAATTCAGTCCATGGCGAGATTGACGCCTCAAACCGTATGACCACCGATGATTGTGATGGCATATTCACGTCAAGCTCGTTTAGTCTGATTTTCCAGGGATGGGGGAGGTCTTGGCTGGGTTTACTAAAGTTTTTTCTCCTAGGTGGTTTTCTAATTTATCTTAAAGCAAATTCTGACACATTTCCTCCAAATTATACTTTCCTCTAATTCATCCCTAACCCTCTAATAAAGTTAAATGAGGATATTCCTGGAGGATAATTAAGATTTGTTGCAGAAAATATCCAATGAAATAGGCCTGGGGAGAGCCCTTTAAAGTGGGGATGTAGGGGACGCGAAAAAAGGGCCGCTCTTGCAGTTTTTATAGCAAAACGCTTTTTTGGACAAAATAAATCAAATGTTGTTCCAGTAGAAATTAAGAGTTTAATTTTCTTCACATGGTTATATCAACAGCTGTTAAATATCTGTCATGAGCGTAGCGGCATTAGATGAGAAACTCTTTAAATGAAGAGAAAAGTTATCATTAAATTCCAAGATACCCTTGACAGATATTCAACAACTTTTGGTATCACCATGTGAAGAAAATTAAACTATATGTTTCTACTAGAGCAATATCTGATTTATTGTGGCCAAACAATATTTTAGTATACTCCCAAGTAGATATATATATGACTAGAAAACAAAACAAGCGAAAACTAATAGAACCTGGGAATGTATTGACATTTTATCAGTCCACATGCCAAGCTTTAAATTTCTGAGCTATAAGATAAATATATATTGCTCTGCTCTCTTGCCAATGTTGGCTATCCTCACGTTTATTTATGTATTTATTTATTTATTTATTTACCTACTCTATAAGCTCCCAAAAGGCTCTTATTATGTTGGCCCGACTATACAGGCTTGATAACGACCTTGCCTATCAGTAGGTGCGTGAGCCACTATAAATAACACATGACCTGTTGTCCGATAACAAGCAATATCGGCTGATGACCTCGCTCTGTGACTGTATGTCGGTTCGATAACTCGTGACACAGTTATCACGCTCGGCCATGTATTATTTATTCTCAGCAGTGACTACAACCGACAGATGTCAGTGCAGGGCCTTGAAATGGTTTTTATTTTGTGTGTGTGTGATAGGGGTCGTCATGCCAATATAAGAATCAATCCCCTTCCGTCTCCTCTACCCTTGTCATTTTTCTTTTTGTTAAGGGAACAAAGGAATAAAAGTAGAGATGGGTCGAATCGTATAGTTATCGAATCAGAATCTCGAATCATATTTTTTTTTCGAATCTTGAATCCAAACTCGAATCTTTGAATATTTAAAAATGTATAACTTTAGTTAAAGTGAGAATATTTCAAATTTAATAAAAAAATAAATACATGTTCAAGGCTTGTTGCCACTGAAACCTGATATTTTATTTGTCACGTCTATTACGTCGAAACAACAAAGTTAACAATTATTTTGTGTGTGTATGTTTGAATTAATTTTATTAATACAATTTTGTCCTTATTTGTTTGTGACTTTACAATCCTCCCAACTACACAATATTGAATCATTTCTTTTACCGATTGTTTAAGATTATTATTTGAATTAGAGGTCTTAATAGTAACTATTAAAGATACTTTTTTGATATCTTTGTAAATCTCTTGAATATCATAGGATTCAAGGGATTCTGGCGTCTCATTTCTAAATAAAAGCCTTACAAAACAACATACTTACATAATGATTTGATGAATAAAATAAGGGTAGGATAGCCAACATAACATTGCCACACGATCATCATATTTATTCTGGAGTTTTCTAAACCAATGGCTACACATCAATATTTGTGGTGTAAGAATACTTTAAATTATATCTAATAACTTTATACTATAAGTGACCCCTTTGCAAACATGACCATGTACCCAAACAAATATTTTGAAAGTTGGTCTACCTGCCCCCCAAACAAGAAATGAGAATTTTAAAAACATAATTGAGATTGTAGGTATTCTGGATTAAAAAAAAACTTCCAAGAAGCCAATAGCAAAGGGATTGAAGAGAAGTAGAAAAAACATGCTTTCAGAATAGGGGGAGGGGGTTTAACACATAAAATCCACCACCCCCACCCATAGTACGGCCCTGAATACTCTAATCCGTTTGTTTTTGTCATTTTTATCTTTGTCGTCTAGGAAGGAAGACGCTTTTAAAAAAATACATACTTTAAAATCGTTAAAAGGCGCTTATTAGAGTACAAATGTAGTTTAGCAAACATTTACAAATATTCACTATAGCTATATTGAAACTATGGAGTATTCATTATTTAGGAGTATGTTAAGGAGGACTTTTTTTAAATTAAAAAACACATAAATTTTGCGATCAACTTTTATTAAATTTCACTTTAACAATAATATTATTAATGACTACATAAATAATATATTATTTGTCAAAAGTGACAGCTGCAGATCACATGACAACGTATTATATATATATATGTTTTTTTTAAATTGGTATCTCCTGTAAATGTAAAAAAAAGTTCGTTGAATCGAGCTGTGTCCAGATAATTGTTTTGGGATAGTTACGGGTGCATGGTAGGGTGGCGACCAACCCGAGGGAGGGGTACCGAGCGGCGTCCAGCCATGGCTCATCTATCTATATCTATTACTCGAAAAATAAACTCGGTTGTTTACATTAATAATATGACAAACATTCAATCTCTATTTGAATTCTCTCTGTTTTATCATTAGGTTAAGTTGTTTTATGTAACATTTTACTGTATGATTGACATAATTATACTTATTTCATTCTGAACATACTTTTGTTCGTCCTTCCAATATTATTTGATTTCTTGAGACTTCATTCCTTCGTACATAACTCAAAGTAGTAGTAAAATTTTATCTTTTTCCCTCCTCGGGACGCAATTCGCTCCTAGGGGTGTGATTTGAGAAGCAACTCAATACAGCCCAAAAAAAGATGGTGTAGCGCCTTGGGAACGCAAATCAACATACATAAGAGTTGAACGAATAACCTACATAAAGCTGCGTCTTGCCTCCTACAAAGCGGGCAATATGGTGTTCATTCGTGTTAAGCTGGCAGTCTACAAATATATTAAAGGGGTTTGATGTATTTTATATCTGTAGATGATGCGCGTTTGACATTAACCCCCCCTTTTAAACGAATTTCTGAGAACTTTATTTGTGTAGCGTGTGGTAAGGTGCGAGGGGCTCGAAATACATTACATGTTAGCTAGGTGGCAATTCTATGTTAGTGGAAAAATTTGCAGTTTTAATGAATAACCTAATACATGTTATTTGATTCCATAAACTTACAACGCTTAGAACGAACAGCATTCAGATTTACTGTTTAGCTTAAGGATAAATAAAGTGTCATTTATACGTAATTTTCCATGGTTGATAATCAAACCCCGGACCCTTAAACACGTAATTATATATTTTAAATCGGGATGTACCTAGTCTGATGCTAGTAATAAATAGCAAAATTTATTTGGATAAATAATAATTACAACCGTGAATTTGTATATTATATTTGACAGAAAGGTTTGGTATATAGAAACGAGACAAAAATAATAATCAACGCGAATAAAATATAATTTACCTTTATTTAAGTTAAATAAAAAAAGCTATTATAATCGAAGCCTCTTGTAGCGCTACTATCTTGAACGTTCAACGCCTCTAACGGATGGTTATCGAACTAGGAAAGTAGTTTGTTCACTTATTCTGTACGCTCCTAGATGTCGGTACTGGATAACTTTCACGGTAAAAAACTTTCGAGACAAGTGATTAGTTACTGCTCACATGACTAGTAGACAGCCTTGTTAGATGGTCGATAGAAAAAGATCCTGATTTTTGTTAAATAAAATGATTTGATTTCATTAAATATAACGTTTGATTTCTTTTCCAAAAGTTTGTTTATTGAAGGCATTTTTAGGCTAAAAATAGTAAAAAAATAAAATCTATTCACAAGTAGTAACATGGATAGAAAATATACGACTAAATTTCAAATTCTTTGATTTTAAATAGTTACCTTTGGTCACTTCTTTACCACTAGTCTTTGGGGGGGGAGGGGGCATTTTTTTTTTACTGATAGCTGTGATTTTTTAAATTGGAATATTAAGAATAAAATTATAAAACTGCAGCTGGCACTATTTTCTGGGGATTTCAGGCAAAGAACGTGTCGTTTATTAATAAGTAAAAATTTCTATGTTGTGAATATCGTTGATTCTCATTAATATCAATATGATTGACCATTATTCGCGTATAAAAGACCAAGTAATCACATATTTATAATATACAAATTGTGATTAGAACTAAAGAAAAATTCAAAGATTTGTTATTCGTCTCTCATTCATTCTTATCACATTTTTTTAATGTTTAAATTTTTTTATCAACTCAATTTTTTTTTTAATCTATCATACAATAGGCATACAGTCGTCAACAAATAAATTTACGTTGAATGTAAAGTACAACAAAATTATTAAATATATGTATCTCTAATTAACGCTGAAAAAAATTGCCCCACGTCTTAGTATAGTTTGGGTTACACGTAGAAATAAATATAGGCATATTTTTTTAAATATTCTATAGTAGCCCTACTTGTTCTTGTGCCTATAATATGTATTAGGGGGTACGTGAAAATGTTTTAGTAATGGTGGGGGTTTTTTTTCGCCCAAAGCTAACCTGATTTGTACCTAATATTTAAAGAAATGTTCTTTAAATAAGCTTTATGGTTCACTAGTTATTTTTTAGTAATGTTTGTTTTATAATTTTTTATTCAAACAAATTTTGAACCACGATTGTTTTCTCACATTTATTATTCATAACTGTAAACACATTTCACCCGTAAAGTGTGTACAATTTTTACTGAGCAAAATTACGTGTGTAAATATTTTGTAGAGTGAGATATAAAGAAAATAATCCTGAAGTTTTTATTTGTCAAGATAGCGAAATTTCTTCTCAAATTAGTTAATTAGTTTAAAAAAAATACTAGCACAATTTGGGAAAACGGTCTTTGTCGATTATTTTTTTAAATTAATCTCTTGGGGTGCTTGAGATTAATGTTTTAAATTAGGAGGTACTCAAAAGTTATCAAGGCTAAAAACCACCTCCTTAAGCCATGGAGTTTAATAGAATAGGGTGACCTGCTGTGGTGACCGTATGATCTAAGGCGTCGCGCTTATGTTGAAGTAGACTGCCGATGACAGGGAAATCGGGGTTCGAATCACGGTCGGGTGTACGTAGGTTTAAAATAATAGTTTTATACTCTCATTCTACGTGAATGCGGGTACAATTTATTTAAATTCAACCGTCCTCATCTATAACTCAATATCTTAATTAGTACATACGAGTATAACCTAAACAGGTAGTAAGACGCGGTGCTCAAAAAAATAAGAATATGGTGAGTTTGGAAAAAGATGGGAATTCACCTTTGTACCCAAACCCATTCAGGTTCCTGAGATCGATATCGAAGCCCTCTAGTTTGGTTAAGTCAGGTGTGCTAACCACTCTTTGATTCCTTTCGGTCGTCGTATGTCAATGTGTTTTATTAACTTGAGGGTAAAAGGGGATCATGCAGCCTTAAACAAACGATTGCTTACTTTATTATGATTAAATTGTATATTTGTATGTCTTTGCCTTACGTCTTATACCCTGCGCTTCACGCATATTTACATTACTAGGGTAGGGACAAGGAAGGTAGAAGTTAGAAGAAATGTACACACCATTTCATAGAGGGAGAGTGTTTAAAACAATATAGGGGGAAAAAAACCTTAGTGGGATTTGAAGCCTGGTATTCCCGTCGTCGACAATCCAGTCTTATGCTAGAATTGACACCTTACACCATGCGACCACAGAAGTGGTTTAAATATTTTCACTCTTTGGTAAGTAGAAGGACGGGAGTTTGACTCAAGGCGACCCTTCACCCGCGTGTTGTCAAAAGTAGTAAAAACATGTTACGTTCTTTATATGGTGGGCGAACTTTTGAAACTTTTTTTAGTATCTCCATTAACCGTAATTATCTGTTTTCCTTTCCTTTGGTTATTGCTACTGCTATCCAAACACTCGGAGCAAAGATGTATTTGAATAATTGGTCTAATTAATAACTTACACAAGGCGAACAGCCACCGAATAACCTAGTTGGACCCGCCTCTGTGGCGTAGTTAGCTAACGCACTAGTTTCGTGTTGAGCTAGACTGCCGAGGAAGGGGAGATCGAGGTTCGAATCTCGCTCGGGTGAACTGGGAGTAAATTTTCCTAAATGGTTTTCCACTCCACCTCCACGCAAATGCGGGTTCACATCCTCTATATCCAACCTTCCCAATTCTCAGCCTATTAGCGTAATTAGGACTTGAACGTATAACCTGAACGGGTAGTAAGACGTGATACTAAAAAAAATTAGTTGGATCGCCACGATAATAACTTTTTTAGGTTTCTAAAAACTTATGTAGAGGAGCCAACATCGACAGCATTTCATTCACTACAGCTATTTTACTGCACCGCGTCTTACTACCCATTCGGGTTAAACGCCTTTGTACTAATTACGCCAATAGGTCAATGATTAGAAAGGTTGAAATTAGAGGAAGTGTAACCGTATTTGCATGGAAAAGTGGAAAGAGTGGAAAGATAAAAGCCAACTAACCAGGATCGAACTCTGATTTATTCGTCACCGACAGTCTAGTCTTTTGAAAGATTGACACCTCAGACCATACGACCACCAAAGCAGGTTGCTTTTGAAATTAATCACAGTAAAACATATCTGTTTTTTTTCAAATCGACCTATAAGGTTTACGATTAACCACTGAATGGACCTTAATGTGGTTGTTTGCATACAATTTTTTAAGCTTAGCTTTATATTAAGTTTTTTTTGTTTTATTTGTGGCTTACACGCCGTATGTATCCACACTAATGGGGTGAGGATGAGGAAGGTAGAGTTTATAGGAAATGTATGCCTACTTGCATGGAGGAAGATGGGGGAAACCATTTAGGGAAAAAACATTTTTAGCAGGACCCGTATAGCCTGAACCGGCAGTATGACGTGGTGGACCAAAAAAATAGTACACACATAATATAGATGCAGAATACTATATTTCTATCATTTTAAACTTTGGATTCGAAATTAAAATGAAATTAAAATTCAAGTTCGAGATTCGGATTCGAGAAATATAGAATTCGACCCATCTCTAAAATAGATATATTTATGACACCTCTCGGGATCAAACCATGGTCCACAAGGAACTGCAGTGGGTGTCTCTCGCTAACCACTCAACACCCTGGTAACGGGGCACGGCTGGCTCCTTGACTAGTGACGTAGATTCAGTGATATCTCTTCTTGATGAAAGTGTGAATTGTTCTCGTCGGTGTATTTAACGGGGGAATCGCGAGATAAGTTTGCCCTAAACGGTTCGTTCATTCCAGTGACGTCACAAGGAATAACTAGAACAGGTGTGCCAAACTCATTTAATCAAAAAGGCTGCATTGAAAATGTTTACCACGCTAAAACAAATATCAAAGTTTGTTAGCAACTTAATTACAAATAATTCCAGATTAAAACTTTTTTTTTAATCACCGCGTCTTAATACCTGTTCAGGTAATATGCATGTATGATAATTACTCTAAAGGGGTAGGAAGGATGAAGGAGGCATTTTAGAGGTATTCTACCCGCGTTTGCATGGAAGGAGAGTGTGAAAGCATGTAGGAAAAACCACCCTTAGTAGACCCAACCGAGATTTGAACTTCAATCTCCCCGTTATTAGCAGGCCAGTCAGTAAAGCGGGCCCAAGCTTAATATAGCGATGAGAACATGATGAACTGTTTTGTAAAACAATAACTCACAACCCATATTTTAAAAAAAATTGAAATTTTTTATTTGCATAAATGGCGTGATTGTCGTGCTACAAATATTGTGCCAAAGTCACTTTCATTATGTTTGTCATATATATATATATATATATATATATATATATAATGTCTGTAAGCTGTGATCTTTCGGGTGCTTGGTTCCATTCCATGTGAGAAAACAAGTGGTAACATATGTATATACTGCCAAATATTGCACATAGAGGAAGTCAGGCAATCATGAGCACCTTAAGAAAATATGTTAACTTATTCCATAAAAAATAGTAAGGCTATCCAAAAGTAATATTATTTTATTCAATTGCTCATTCAATTAGGTCCTCAAAATACAATGAATATGAATAATATTTTAACAACTTTGGTCTAGAAATAATCATAACTAAGAATCTGCAAGTGCTCATATTAAAAGTATGGGAGGAAAATATGAGCACACCCTAGGGGTTTCAGCCATCTGGTTCGTTGGGGTAAGATGTTAACTTTAATTTTTTTTCAAGGGATACAATGAGTAAGTTTCATGTTACATTTGAGCTTAAATAAAGACTAAACCAAATATAAATATAGTCCCTGTTGCTTATACAAACTATGGGAAACATTTTAGAAACTTAATTTTAAACGTACCTTTTCATAAACTGATAAATACAGGATGATGTGATTCTTTAACTATCGCCATGTGCTTCCGTCTATGTTGCTATGTTGCTAAGGCAAAGGCTTCGTTCCTACAACATTTATTAGAATATAATGTTAAATGGTTCATTATAAGGTCCACGGACCGCACAAAATAATTGACAGGGCCTCAAGTTTGACATGCCTCGCCTAGAACAACTAAACACAGATATTGCAGTCCGATAGATTGGCCGCTTTTTGTCACCTTGGCTGCACCCTCTCTCCATATTTAAGAAAAGTTTAATCGTGAATCTAAATCTATCTATTCTATTGGAATCTATTGGAATGAGATTCCAATTTAAAAAAAAAAGCTCTGAAAGCTGGTTGCGGGAGAATTATTCGGAGTTTTTTTAAAAATAGATATCCTACGAGCTATAAGTTAAGTCATTTTAGAACACTCTCAATATTAACAAAATAGCTACAGTTTGAAATAGGGTAGTAAGGAATAAGGTAAAATATTATCGCTGTTGGCACAAAAAAAAAGTTTTTTTTTCTTCTAAAAATGCCTTTATTCCAGAATCCCACAATATGTTACTAGGTCATCAGCATTGATACCGTTAGTTTAAAGTGACAACTGCAAATCACATGGCTTGACGTATACATATATAAAATTTGTTCGAGTAACTTTTATAACTGTCATGCCTATCAACCTTTTCACTGAAATTCATCTACATAAAGTGTTTTCCAAACTTTCACCAATCACGCGCTCCTTTTGGGGCCGTTACTTAACCATTGTACTCTTTTCAGCGCCGCATAAAAAAAGTAAATAAACATCTGCTATTGTGTAAAGCAGTGGTATTCAACCATTTTTTGTTTGCACACCTTCAGCTATTTCTCTTAAAATTCGTACCCCCAAATCTGTTGGTGCGTAATGCAGGCTATACATATTTTATAATATACATCCAAAATAAGGTACTACATCCAAAATAATCTATTAAATAATTTTATATATATATATTCTTTAGATTTAAAAATTACACCTGGTATGCGCATTCGTACAATTGTCATTGTATACGATTGGCAGCATAAAGCGCTCACTAGTCGAAGATGGCTACATCATCAAATAGTACGGGATCTTACTAGATCACTCATATGTTGCCGAAGATTTCCACACTTTCATCATAGACTCTGTCTTAAAATATGAGTGAAGAATGACCCTGGGCACGGGACGACTCATGGATAGATCAGAGGTAAGAGTATTGGTATAAAGCATTACTCATACACTGTAATGGTTTACCTTTGCATTAATTATTTTTAGAAAATTGACAAACACGTGATCCCATGATGAAACTTTCCACAAATGATGACAAAATACACAAGTTCATGTGTGATTTTTTCCAAAATTAAAAAAAAAAAAGTTTTTGAGAAATTTAAGGTCAAAATTTATATATGACCTTGAACTTAAAAAAAAAGTCCTAAACTAGTGATGTAACATATCATAAATAAAATATACTACACATTTTTTTAAACCCAGCCTTCTATCTCATTTCTAGTCTGAGTAATATTTTATTTTATAATTGAATATCAGCAGAAAATTGCGATTTTTTTTTAGATCTCAGAGGGTCGTATCTTTGCAGATCAAAATCTGAAAATTTTCCTTTTTGACTACCTCTGAGGGTACATTTATCCAAGAGGGTAACCTTTTTTCATTGGTTCACTTGACACGTACTAAGAGGGCGCATCGCATGCCCATTACATCGCATGTCCATTACATCGTATATCCATTACATCGCCTGTCAATTAAATCGCGTTTATGGTACAAATACATTGCAGGTACATGACTTCACGTTTCTCCCACCTCTCTACACAGAGCTAACCCTACTCTGACGTACAACCAATAGGAATGAAGGGTCAACTGACTCTCTTTGGGAGGGCAAGAGTTTTTAGCTTGCCAAAAATCTAATGTCCTTAAAAAAAACTTGGAGACTTGAATTTGTAAATTCAAATTGCTGTGGTGCAATTAAAAGTAAATATGAAATAATAAAATAAGAATATAATCTACAAATTAAAAATATACATTTTTATCTGGACAATTTTTTCCAGAAAAGTCAAAAACAAAATTATGGTGTATTTATTTTATGATTGTTGTAGATACATTTGCCTACGCATCTCGGTTATGGTGAAGTTTATTTAAGTTTTGAATAAGTTAAACTATCCTTTCAACCAGCCCTACCTTCAAAGTGAAATTCAGGCTTGCTATCCTTTCAACCAGCCCTACCTTCAAAGTGAGAGTCAGGCACACTATCCTTCCAACCAGCCCTACGTTCAAAGTGAGAGTCAGAGGTGAGAGTGAATCTAAGCCGAGAGTCAGGCCCACTATCCTAGCAAAACGCGATGTAATTGACACTCGATGTAATTGTATATATACGCCCCTTCATTCCTATTGGTTGTACGTCAGAGTAGGGTTAGTTGTGTGGGGGTAAATGCGACGTGAAGAACCTGCAATGTATTTGTACCAAAAACGCGATGTAATTGACACTCGATGTACTAAGATGCCAAAATTGTCGACCTCGGTGGTCTTGACGTAAAGGGCTCACCTCAGGGTCCAACCTTAGTGGGTTCAAGCCCAGCCAAGGTAGACGAATTTTCCTTGGAGCGATAAAAATCCGTAGCACAACTTCCTTCATATGGGAAGTAAAGCCGTTGGTCCCATGTTGATTGTGGCATGTATGTGAAAATATCTTTCCGGCAAAATTGGTAGGACCTTTTGCTCTCGTTAATAGAAATTCTTGTGTGCTTAAATAATCAGTCGGTTCAGAAGTTGCACGTTAAATACCTTAATCAGATACATAAAAAAACACTAAGCCAAAGGTCCCGGGTTTGATTCCTGTGTCTAGGTCATTTTTATTTTTAAATAACACGATATTTAGATGCAACTATAACAGTAACTAACAAATACAATAGCTTTGCTCCCTAATCCATAAGAAATATATATGTTCATTACATTTTACGTATAGTAGCTCAATGGCTTCTTTGGTGCTGACTAACAGCTCACAGCTGACAGCTGACGGCTTTGGAAAGCTACCAGACCAAATTATGTATCCCTACGCCGAGCCATATGATCTGCAAAAAACATGTGTTTAGCAGTTGTCACTTCTGACAGTCAAAATTTAGGTATATACCTAAATGTTGACTGTCAGAAGTCAGCTGTGAACTGTCAGTCAGCACCAAAGAAGCCATGGGGCTACTGTACCTCCTAAGATGTCCTCACGTACCCTTGGAAGTACGCCTACCCCAGGTTGAATACTACTAGTATAATGTATAAATGGTAGTTTCCTGTTTATATTAAAACTAAAGTTGTAAGCCACACAAAGCCTTGGAAAAGACAAAGAAAGGTTTATAAAAGTCTGTGCTATCGCGTCAAGATCTGTTTTAATACATTTATCATACCTACTCTTAGGCTCTATATAAAAAAAATTATAACTAGTCTAACTTAGAGGTGCGTCGAGTATCCTATGAAATACTTCGCTTTCCTCTATGAGTACGAGTACCAGAGTTTGGGAAACACTGCTTTATAATATACTCAAATTCTGGCAGGAAGCCCGTTTTGGAAGGTCTTATATCATACTAGAATCCTTCTGTATATAAGTGTTTTGGTAAGACAAAAGACCTTCCATAACTGTAGTAGGAAGTATTTTCTGGAAGGCCTTGGATTCTACTGAAATAACTATTCAGTAGGATTCTGGTACGAAATAAGGGCTCCCAGAGCGGACTTCCAACTAACATCAGGGTATTGCTCATTGCTCCTGTAAAACCAATAGCTAAAACTAGAGACAAACTTCCTAAAATTGTCGACCAAGGAAAGGAAGGCCCTTTAGTCAGGTCAAATGGCGTGCGCCCATGAGTGTGAAAGTGGGTTAACGCTGTCTGCAGTTCTGTCCCCTCTCCACCTTTCCACCTTCCCCTTAGATCCAGTCAGTCCGCGTTTCCCACAACTGTTGAGGCGCAAAGAGAAGTCAACCGACACACACAGTTAGAGAGTGAATGGGAATTGAACAGCATAAGGAACTGCACCTGTGACCAGGCGGGGGAGAAACAGTTGCGAAGCGTACGCCCGCGTGTGTTTTTTGTTTAAAGGCTTACATGGATTAGAAGTAATTTGCTCTGTAAAGAGTCTCAGTAAAAAAAAAAGTGTCCTAAGATATATATGTTAAATTTATTCTTGAGTTTTGTTAAATTAATATTGTGACCGTGCTTTTAATAAGTGAAACAATTTATGTACAGCTTCTGAAACTCATAGTTTTTATTTTCCAGCTGTTTTGTTGAGTCGTATATTTTATTCCGTCGCTTTTTTTTTTTTTTTTAATTTCTATAGCCTCAGGCCATTTTGTAATATAATTTCTTAAACATGAAACTAATATTGGATGATCCAGGTACGTTATTAATAGTCTACTTGTTTCTTAAAAAAAAACACTGTTTACTTAGTTTAAAATTTTATTAATTCAATGTTTTAATACTATTATATAAACATGGTCTTTTTTCATTTTACAATCATTTTAGAAGAAATATACAATTCACTTAATAGTATCAAATCCATTTTCACAGAAAAATTAGTGGCATGTTTATGTGATTAGTCTTTTTAAAAAAATTTAAATGTTATATTCTTTAAATTGAAAAATTGCAGCTGTACACTGGAATCGAACCGTGGGCTTTTGGCTTACTACGCCAATGCTCTAACCACTGAGCTATTCAGGAGTATATTAATTAAATTACCAAATATAATTGAAAAAGCTGAGTCATTTGAGGGCTAATTTTTAAATGTATTATTTTCACAGGAAGCCCGTTATTTGTAAACTAAAAACTCATGCTACCACAATGGCATAAATAAATATATTAAAACCGTATCTACATTCTTAGCCCGTTTAATTAGTAATGACCCGCTTCGTGAACGTATGTTCTAAGGCGCTACCCTCACAATAGACTGGATTGCCAATGACGGGATCGTTGTTTGATCCCGGTCGAGTGTACAGAGGTTTTTTCCTAAATGATTTTCCATTCTCTCTCTATTACGCAGCACCTCGGAAGCTCTAGTTTATAAAGCAATTTTATGTGAACCACCAAAAATAAACATCCACACGGTTATTTTCTTTAAGTTCCTGTTTTATTACTGTAAAAAACGGTTAAATGAGAAATATAGTTAAAAACCGATTGTTTGTTGTGGAAGTTTTGACTGGTAAAAGTAACAACAGCTCAACATATGGTTTGGCGAATGTATACATGGAAACTATTCCTAGCTGTCGCATTATCACTTCTCCTAGCGTAGATGGGGTGTACACGGACAGTACATCCTCGGAAGATGTTATAAAAATGACGTGGTAGCTAATTATATGCAGATAGCCACCCCGTATGTCGTTAAGTTTAATCGCACGTGACATAAATGGAGGAGCTGACTACACAATGCTCTTGTTATGTCCCCTGTGTAAACACACCGTTAACATACGTGATTCCCTCACCGAACCTGTCTCCTTGATTCTAATCACGCCTCTTATTGTCCGACGTGGCTGTCCATTGTGTGAGAAGGTAAAGGTCATCCATCCATTTACATGAAAGTTGTAGCTCCACGATCATAAAAACACGTTCATTGTGTGCAGTGCGTTCTATTTACAAGACTACTATCGATCAACCAGGATACTTTATCCATGTTTACTCTCAGTTATTTTACCACCGCGTCTCACTACTTGTTACCCGCCTCGGGGTAGTAATTAGCTAACGCGCCAGTTTAGTGTTGAGCTAGACTACCGAGGACGAGAAGATCGAGGTTCGAATCTCGGTTGGGTGAACTGGGGGGTGGTTTTTCCTAAATGGTTTTCCATTCTTCCTTCACGCAAATACTGGGGAGGGGGGGGAACTACCTGTTCCAGTTATATGTACGTATGAGGAAGGAAGCATTTTAAAGGTAATATAACAACATAAGCGTGGAAGGAGAGTGGTAAACCATTTAGGAAAAAACACCCTCGCTAGACCCGAACGCGATTCAAACCCAGACCTCCCCGTCTTCAGCAGGCCAGTCTAACATGAGAGTAACGCCTCAGACCGCTCGGCCACTGAAGCGGATTACTACTATCAATTAACATGAATATTATATACACCATTTCTACCGATGATTACGAACTATTAACCAGGATTTAGACGCATTATAACTCTCGAACCATAAATCAAATCGATGGGGGGTCGGTTTACTAGTATTTTTCATTGTAAAAATAAATATTTTTAAAAATTTTGTTGTATTTTTTAAAAAGATTATAAAACTGTTTAAAGTGGAAGACATAAAATCGCATTCATACGTGACGCTTTGTTGGAGCTATATTACCTACCTGATTTAGATGTTATCCTTGGTGCTAGATGGGTTTATAGCCCGTTTCTATCCCTTCCGGATAACGCCTAACATAGGTAGGTGATAAATGTCGAACTAGGCGTCACATCGTGGTGTAGTTTTTGGAGTCTTCTTTAGAAATAGTTAAAGTATTTTATTAAGGGCTATTTAAAAATAATGCAACAAAATAGAAAAACAATTATTTTAAAAGAAACAAATCAACAATCCCTTTATTTGTTGTCAAGTAAGAGTGCAGAAAGTAAAACGCCCCTTTGACGCGCACATTGCACAATTTGTATAAACAAACCCATGTAAAGAAACGGGAGCGTGCATGCCGAGCCCCTCACTCTCCGCACTTCACTCCAACCAGACACACGAAACTAACTGGTTTGTTTTCGTGAAGGGCTGTGCGATGTGCGCGGTGCTCTGCTTGGTTGTTCAAGGTCAAGCAAACCCTCAGTGTTGTTCAGAGCACATTTTATTTAATCTTTGGTCAATTCAACTTTTACTTCGACGTTTGTGTTGTACGGCTTTTCTACAGACTGAGTGTATTTTAGGAAGAAGATGAGTGACATAAAAGATAAACTAATAAGTAATAGTATTTCTAAGTACTCCGAAATCTGAGACAAGAGGCATAGACATTTTGTCGCTGCTGACATGTCATCACTTTCATCACTACTGCTGTCAAAGAAAATTTGTTTCCGTTTTAATAAATATTTTAAAAGTAAAATTAAAAATCTTTAAATAGAAAAATAAAATATAAAGTTAAAGAAACAATGAATGCAGTACGTGCAGACTTGTTTTCTCTAGCCGAGTACTAAGAGCGATGAGCGATCTGCTCGGAATGCACAGGTTGTTCCATGAGCTATGTGCGATGTGCGAAGATAGGAGTGATGTGCGTGCTCCTCAGCATTCACGCACCCCAATATTCCAATTACTCGGTCGTGTTATGGGATCTTTAAATACATTCTAGGTGAATGGAGCAGTTCTACAATATGAATGGAAGGCTTTAAGCCCGCACGAACACACACTTAAAATAAACCCGCTTGTCCTGGGAGAGGGTGTGCTTGTTCGTTCGTGACATTAATTTGGATTAACGAACGTTAACAACGATTTATGATGCGTTTTTGTCATAAACTTGGTCAGCCTCGTTTTCTGTCGAGACTTATTATTATTATTATTATTGGTACCGCGTCTTACTAACCGTTCGGGTTAAACGCACCTACGCTAATGTGTAATGGTAGGGTGATTGTGAGATGAAATGGAGGACCTACAGTTTAACGTGGAATCCGAACCACGGTGGAGGCCTGGCATTCCTCATATTCACAAGTTGTGATTAATACACGTCTTGTCAGAGGTGAAGGAAGGGTTTGGCAATCAGACAAATCTGTGCCGGGACCGAGGATTGAACCCCGGACCCCCAGCACAGATGTCCGAAACCTTACCCCTAGACCACCAGGTCACCCTTGTCGAGACTTATGACCGGCAGAAAATTAATAGTGGATCTTTGATCAACTCTGTTTAAACTCTGTTAATAAATCACACTCTAAAATTTATTAAACATTGTTTATTTGTATAAAACGTTAAATATTGTAAACAGACCCTTTTGCATTACAATTAAAGCTCGTGCCATTAAGTTTTATTATTTAATTATTATTATTTTTAGTTCTAAACATTAAAGTTGTGATAGTTTTATATTGGCTAAACAATAATCTAATGTAGGTCCTGGGAGGTAAATAAGTCACAAAGAAAGGTGTAGTAAAATTACAATATAAAAACATAGTTTTGTGAATACAGGAATAAGAATTGTTTATTTCAGATGGAATATAAATCACAATCATATAGCTAGCAGAATAACTTATTATAGTAAGCACAACACTGGATATATAACAATAAATATATTATGGATAACTATTTTACAAAGCTGTACGTAAGTCACAGTTTACAATTAACAAGTGAGAGTTTTACAATAAAAAATATTTTTTATAAATAAAATTATTTTACTTTACTCGAACACTGACTAGCACAAACGATGGGCGTTTAAAAAACATGGATATCCGATTATTTCTCAGACCGAGTGGCCGAGGATATATCTTCCTAGCCACCCATAAGCACTCGTGAACTAGTGACTTAAATTTACACCACTAACGATTAAAATTGAGCACTAACAGCACTAACGCAGCACAAACGAAGGGCATTTAAAAAAAATCGGATATCTCTATTATTTCTAAGACCGGGTGTCCAAGGAGATATCTTCCTAGCCACCCATAAGCAATCGTGAATTAGTGACTTAAATTTACAGCACTAACGATGAAACTCCATCACTAACGTAGCACAAACGATGGGTGTTTAAAAAAAAGTTATCTCTATCATTTCTTATACCGGGTGGCCAAGGAAATATCTTCCTAGCCACCCATAAGAAATCTTGAATTAGTGCCTCGAATTTACAGCACTAACGATGAAAATTGAGCACAATCCAGCACTAACGTAGCACAAACGATGGACATTTTCAAAAACCGGGTGGCTAAACGTCGGGTGGCCAGGGTGATACACATGTCACCTTTTGTCACTCTAACCACTCGTCCAAGTGGACCACCCTTATTTCATAACACGCTTATAACTGGAGCTAGCTTCAAGTCACTCGCTCGCTAGTCGTTAAGCTGGCGATTGTAACAAAGCTCGCATGACAGATTGTAATCTTGAGGCTGGTAGTTAATTTACCCGTGGTCTGAGTCTGGTCGGTAATAAACAGTCCAATTATCATAGGAAGGGCCTTTTAGAAATTTAAAAACATAATCTTTTGCGGCCAAAATTGATAATATTCTATTAGTTTGTATTTTTGTATTAGCAATAGATTTTAAAAGTGACAGATTCAGATCACACTACCTTAAGAGTGACTATGTGAAAGTAGATCTAGTAACTTTATGAGCTGTTAGATAAAGAACCTTCCCATGAAAATTGGCTTGCAACTTTTCTTCTTCTACTTTCGCTTAGCGTGGCTAACGAACTGGCAAATTGCACAGCACGAATGTTGGCTAAACCGTGGATGTTTGATAATTTAGTGCCGCCTTTGTAATACCTTTGTGGTGGTCATTCATCTGTATTAATTTTTTTCTACCAAGATAATTGCTAGACTTTTTCTAGTAATATTTTTAAAATATCCAGTTAGTTTTATGTTTTGGGGTACTTGACGTGCAATTTTTAAACCCATGACATACAAACATAGTGGACCTCGGTGATCTTGGGGTAAAGCTCTCGCCTCAGGACCCGATGTTCTTGAGTTCAAACCCGATCGGTGTCGACGGATTTATCTTAGGCGATAATAATCCGTATGATAAATTCCTTCAGAGGGGAAGTAAAGCCGTCCATCCCATGTCGATTGTGGCATTCAAAGGAACCCTGGAAGGAGTGTGAAAATACCTCTCCCGGCAAAATTAATAGGCCCTTCTACGCTCGCTAATAGAAATTCTTGTGTACTGATGTAACCAAATATTGGTTCAGAAAGTGTACGTTAAATACCCCAAATAAATGAAAAAAACTTACAAATACACATAACCTAAGACGACTTCTAATATTACATACCCAGCTGTAGTGTCTAGATACATTAACTTAAATTATTATTTATTATTATTAGCATCGCGTCTTACTGCCCGTTCGGGTTATACGCACTTACGCTAATGTGTAATGGTAGGGTGATTGTGAGATAAAATGGAGGACCTACAGTTTAACGTGGGATCCGAACCACGGTGGAGGGCCTGGCATTCCACACAGTCCCATATTAACTTATAGTATATCAGAAAGACTAGCTAAACGAAAAAACACCCATATGTCAGTATTAACCTAAAGAAACGCTGAGGAGTCATATTGTGGAATAAAACACCTTCCGCAAATCCTGACGGAGATTAAACCCCGGACTTAGCGAGCCATCAAAACAACACTATCGCAAGACCGTACACCACATGGATACCTATAAATTATTTACGTTATGAAAACGACTGTGGGTAGGTGTAGGAGTAGACGGCCTTGATAAACAGTTTTACTCCTTAACAAGGCTGGTATTGTCAGCTGGCAGCACTCCTATTCACATGCTCCACATTCACTGTACAGTATTACTTAATACAAGCTTCGTACAACTTGTTCGTTAAGGTTGGAGTGTAGGGAAGGCGAGTTAAAGTCAGTATTTTTGCAGTTTTTGTATAAAAACTTTTTTTTGTCAAAAGAAATCCTATATTTCTCCAGTAGAAACATACAAGTTTGATTTTATTCACATGGTGATATCAACAATTGTTGAAAATCTGTCCTGGAGTGGATAATTTTTTTCTCTTCACTTGGAAAGTTTATCATCTAATGTCGCTATTGTCATGGCAGATATTCAACGGCTGTTGATGTCACCGTACGAATAAAATTAAACCCCATTTTTCTATTGCAGCAATATTTAATTGATCAGAAAAATGTTTTGCAATAAAAACTGCTAAAACACCTTAACTCGTGGTCCATACACTCCCACGTAAAGTCTGTATCGTGGGGTCTGCCCAGAGAGTTAAGGACACCGGGGGTTCGATTTCCTTTAGGTCATGAACAAAACGGTCACTAATTAAATTTTGTCTCTCTCCTTTCATGGTAATGAATAGTTGAGGAGGGTGATGGTTGAAAGGATATCGGGCCGTGTCGTGGAGTGTTACCAGCGTAAGCAGTGTTTGTTCTAAACGGTAGCTGTGAATTGTTCTCATCACTCAGTAGAATCCTAATTGGAACGGTATCAACGATAAAAAAAAAACCTAATGTGAAGTATATAGAGCCGATCCCGTGTATGATTGGTCAAATGGGGACAGAGGCAAGATAACATATTGCAGGTACAGTTTTAACATGTCCTGATCTACCTTCGAATTGTTTAACGCGTCATTCTCGCAATAGACTAGACTGCCGATGACAGGGTAATCGGTGCTCGAATCCCGGTCAGGTATACTGAGGTTGTTTTTACCTAAATCGTTTCCTACTTTCCCTCTACGAAAATTTGGGAACACTTCCTCTAAAATCCATCTTTCTCACTCCTTCGCTAGTATCATAATAATACGCATATAACCGAACTGCCAAGTAGACCCGTTGGAAAAAACCAAACTCACTTCACGGCACGCCACTGGCGTGTTCTTTAGTTGTGTTGGTTTGTAAATTAGTGTGCTGATATAATCAGTTGGTACAGAAAGCGCAAGTTAGTGTCTATTAAAAAAAAACCTGTCATTTTCCTTACAGTAGAATCGCTTGTAAAGCAGTTTCAAAGTATTCTTGGCGTGTTTATTTTAGTTTATAGGCCCAGCTTTATAATATAATCTAGTAAAAAGGTTATGGGCCAACATTTTCTTAATCTACTTTATATCAAGTCTCCCTTGAGATTTCTTTCCATTATTTTTTGTAGAAAGTAAAAAGAGGTGTGTAAAGGGGAGCCACCTAGTTAGATATAAAGTCGTATTAGCCTTAATATATTTCTTGAAAAACCGCTCAAGGTACGTAACGTAATGGCGCCATTTTTTTAAACGTAAAGTTTACCATTAAAATAAACGTCTCCTATCGTGTTTTATATACTAAATGTTGCGATTGTTTCTGTCTACTTTCAGGGGCAAGTATATAGTAATATTTTGGTAAGAATAGTTTATAAAATTAAACATTTTTGTTTGCGATCACTGTGGATAACATTTAACACTATTATTACTGTTACTTTTATATATATTTATACTATCCATTGAAACTGAAAACCAAAACTTACATATGATTTTATTAGAGTAGTTTTATTAACTATCAAATACGGTATTTCTTAGCAGAACTATACTATAGTTATGTTCAATATATTTAGTATGCTTTTGAACACAAATACTTTATGAAAAATGGTCTATATTCATATCATAAGGTTTTTTCCCCCCATCGCGTCATACTACACGTTTGGACTGTCCACATTTAACTATGCAAATAGTCAAGACACCTTATCTGAGTCAGTAGCGTGTCTTTCAACTGAGTTAAAGGTCCCGGGCTCGACTCCTGGCATGGCCGAAAAATTTATCATTGGTGAAATCTGGGTTCCGCCTTTCACAATGATAAATTAACGGCTGGGGGCTGGATGTTGTGTTTGTTCTAGATTTAAGTTAGTTTATAAGTCTTGTGCTGATATATTCAGCCGGTTTGAAAAGTGCACGTTAAATACCTCAAATAAATGAAAAATGAACCTTGTTAGTGGTAAAGGAATGAGGAAGGAAGTATTTGAGAAGAAATGTGACTCAAGTTGCATGGTGATAATGAAATACACCGTTTAGGGAAAACAAATCTCCAGTCCACGCTGCTGGGGTTCAAACCCTTAATTTCCAGTCATCGGCAATTCAGACTTGATGAACATGGCGTTTAGTAAGTGCCCACCGGTAACGGTCAAGTTTTGTTCTAATAATGAGGGTATATTTTCTATCAGCCATTTTTAACACGGTTAAATTTCACTGTCACCTGCACTGGTGGGTGTTCGTACTAATTGTCAAGATCCTGTAGCGTGGTTTATTTCTTGTTTCGAATACCAGTTGGATGTGTACTCTGTTTTTTCTCATTTGGTCTCCCACTTCCCCTGCCATACAACTGCAGGTACATTTCCTCTAAACTCATTCCTAATCAATTAGTGGAGTTAAATATGCATTACCCGCTTCGGTGGCAGCAAGGTCTATCGCGTTACTCTCTTAGTAGACTAGACTGCCGATAACCGGAAGATGTATGTTTGAATCATGATTGGGTGAACTGAGTGGCATCTTTTCTAAACGGTTTTCCACTCCTCCATGTAAATGCGGGTGCACTTCCTCAAAAGTAAACCTTAATCACCCTTATCACACTGGGGTGGTTATTAAAATATGTGAATAACCCAAACTGGTAAGACATAGTGCTAAAAATAATCATTACAAATATTTAAGTAAAACGTGTTTTTTTTTAAGCTGTTTTCGTTTACAATATTTTTGCCACGACCTTTTAAGGCCTTAAAAATGCTGCGAAAAAATTGTATGAATATCTATCAATTACGTGTTTCCTCTTCTACGAAAAACAAGAACGAATCATCAAAAGCACTCATAAAAATGTAGTAATGTTAATTAATTAAACTCCAAGTTATTGATAAGAAGTCAATGTTGCTGTAACCGGTGGGTTCGTCCACGTTTTACGAGCTTAAGTTTTTATAATTCAAATATAAGGCTTCTTGTGTCTGGCTTGGGGGAAAAAGAACCCTATAATTGATGATACAACCAAAAAAATGTTGGTTTTTTTTACTTATTTTAACTAGCCTAATATATAGACAATAGTGAATTATATATATATATATAAATCACTATCAAAACTATTAGAAGGAACAAATTTTTATAAAATGAATAGGATTCCAGAATTAATTCTCAACTATCATCCTAGAGGTAGGATGCATTTGGTTAATCATTTGAAGAGAAGAAAAGAAAATTCTTTGATAAGACTGTAACAGGCCACAAGACCTAATTATTTAAGAGTATTCAACAATAATTTTACTGTCTAGTATATCCTTTATATTTTTATAGCTCCATGGAATACTACCCGTTCGGGCTATAAGCTTATTTACTAATGAAAAACTATTTTGGAAAACATTTTAGAAAACATTCTAAAAAAGGTTGTAAGTAAGGAGTGGTTATAATTAAGAGTTAAAACTTAGATAGATTACTCTAAAAATATATATAAAGAATTTAATTATATAAAATAACCAGTTACTAAGTTGGTAGATGTATTAAGTGAAATTACAAGTCAAAAATATAATTAGGATTTACTTCAGGTGAAAAACATTTTGTCAGAATAAATATTTGACAAAATTAATAATGCATCATCAACTGGACTAAATACAGGTTGATGAAAAGTCTAAAATATAGTTTACACATTAACAAATGATGTTACTAAAACTTACATATATACAATAAAGTGTGGACAAAACAATGTTTTATGTTCAAATAATTATGAAGTAAAAAGTATAAAATTTAAATTTAGAGGTTAACATCTGCCAAACGAATTTAAATGAAGTAATTAAGAGTTGTTATTACAAAGGCTTTGAGTAATACAATCTCATATGTACAAAAGAAGGTTTTAAGTTAAATATGTTATGAAGCATAAAGTATAAAATTTGAATTTAGAGGTTAATATCTGACAAACGAATTTTAATGACGTAATTAAGTGATGTGGAATAATCTAAGTCTTATCTGTTTCCTTGTCTCATTACTCCTTTTTGATATCCAGCACTGGAAAGATGTTGGATTACTTCATTCCGACATGTTTCGGTACTTATGGTACCATACTCGTGGAAATTGAGTCGTTGCGAAACACACTATTTGTTATTACGTCGGCGAGATGTTAACTACAGTTACATCTCGCCGTTGTAATAACACATAGTGTTTATTATTTATATTTATTTATTTATTTATACATATTTAGACATATTTATTCTGACAATATGTTTTCACCTGAAGTAAATCCTAATCATATTTTTGACTTGTAATTTCACTTAATACATCTACCAACTTGGTATCTGGTTATTTTATATAATTCAATTATTTATATATTATATAGAGTAATCTACCTAAGTCTTAATTTTTAATTATTTTAGAAAAACCACCCTCATTACTCCCGATCGAGATACCAACCTCAATCTCTCCGTCATCTGCATTCTGGTCTGCTGTGAAAGTAGCGCCTTATACCATGTGGCCACCAAAGTGGGTCAATTCTAATGTTATCCTCCCATCTGCATCTAGGTCTTCCCAATGGTCTCTTCCCATTGGGTTTGCCAGTCAATACCCTGAATACGGTTCTAGATTCTCCCATTCACGCTGCATGTCCTGCCCACCGTAATTTGTGAGACTTGGTTATCCTAACAGGGGTTTGTGATAATTACAGTGTATGTAACTCTTCATTAGGTAACCTTCTCCACTCTCCCTCATTTTCAACCTTTTTTTCGACCAAATATCATAATTCCTGATAATGGTTTTAGTAATTTATATATATGTCAAAATGTTTCTTCCTTTCTAAATCATACCGCATTTAATAATTATTAGTCCTATTGTTAAACCACGCATCCAACACAATTTTTCATTTAATTTATTTGAGGTATTTGACTTTCACTTTCTAAACCGACTTAATATATCAGTACGCGACTTAAATGCTAACTAGAACAGACACAATCTCTCCCCTGTGAAAGGGTTAACCCACATTTCACCCATGAAACATTTTTCGGCCATCTCGGGGAATCGAACCCGGGACCCTTGGCGCAGTAGACAGGCTCACTACCGAATGAGCTAAAGTGTTAGACAAATCAACACCAAAGTCGTCAGTGCATGGAAGGGGTGATTTGACCTATCCCACGGAAGTATTAATGATACTTGAAGGAATCATTTTTAAGAGTCTTGGAGACTCCTGTAAAGCATAAAGGTACCCGGTTTGATGGCCGCATGGGCCAAGGCGTCACTCTTGCAATAGACTAGATAGCCTATGATAGGTAGATCGGGGTTCGAATCCCGCTCGGTTGTACTGAGTGGTTTTTCCTATATGGTTTTCCACTTTCCCGTCAGACAAATGCGTGTGCACTTCTTATAAATTCAACCTTCCTCATCCCTGCGTAGTGGCGTAATTAGTAAAATTGCGTCAAATTCGAGTGGGTGGTGAGATGTGGTGACAAAATTAAAGGTATGAGGGATTGAATATAACTACTTTTTTTCTAGACAGACTGTACATTGTAGAAACCCACATTCTTAAGTATCGGTGGCCAGGACAAGGCGTGAATCTCTTGAGATCAAGTGATTGGACCATGCTGCTTCTAACCTCGATTCTTGTCAAGTGGGGTCGTGACCTTGTCTCCTTAGTGGCCCATGTGCGGAGGTTGAGGAGGGCTGAAAGGGGATACCGGTAGATTGGAAAATAAAAATCTATAGATTTCTTTCAATCTGCGCGAAGGAAATAAAATGTATCAGATTAGATGGATGAGAGAACTCTTCTCTTACGAGCCGCAAATAATGTTCCGTTGTTAAACTTGCTCTTCTTAGGGTCGTGATCAGTTAAGTGTTTGGGCGACAATCAGAGACAAGTGTCTCCCATGAACTTCATTCATTGAAGCCTAAAATTTATAAAGTAATAAAATCCCTCGACGGTGGGCAGGGGACTAAAACGTCCTCTTGACAAGATTGATGGCGATGTCAGGGAAGTCAAGGATCGAATCCCGGTTGGGTGTGCTGAGTTTTTTAATTTAATGCTCCTCCTTACCCCCATTATTCCTCCACACTAATGTGGGTACACTTATTCTGAATTCTACCTGGCTCATCGCTACCACATTAGTGTAAATGTGCAGAAGAAGTACAGGTAGTAATACATGGTGGAAATAGACACAATCATGTTCTTGTAAGGGATGTGAACCAAACATTTTTTACCTATACACATACATCATATTTCTCGAGGCATCATCATTATTTAAGACTCTGAAAATTTTATGTATTCATATAAATACAAATTGTAAACTAAAAATTACATTTTGATCCGGAAATCAAACCTGGGACATTTATCTTGAACTATCTTTGCTAACATGTCTATTTTTGTCCCATGTCTAGGATAATTTTACACTAATTATTTAAAGTAATAGTTATAATATTATTCTGGTATTAAGGCATTTTTAGATTTATTTTTTGTCTTTTTTTCTACCGCGTCTAAGAGTCCGTCCGGGCTATCCACATTTAATTTAACTAAAGGGTTAAAGATGAGGACGGTACATTTTAGAGGAAATTTATCCAAATTTCCGTGGAGGGAAATTATGGAACCATTTAGAAAGAAAACAACACCCTCATTACCATCCAACTAGGGATTCAAACCCCTGATCTCCTTGTCACCGGCCCCCTAGACTATACGAGCTTAACGTTTAGACCGCTTTGGGTAGCTATAATGAAAACATAATAATATGGTAATGTATGAATTTGATAGTTAACCACAGTAATTTAGGCCAATATTATTTAGGCTATATATTTATTTGAGGTCGGACACAAAGCTTTTTTATCGTTTTATTCCACTTAAAGAATTATTATTCATATCACTTTCACAAAAGGTTTTAAACATAGCTTCAAAATGGTGACCGACGAATTTAAACCATGTGATTGAACGTGACGGAAACAAGCTCTTTACAATGATACACCCACGCAGTGGATAAAAATATGTTATTCAGTGAAATATTTCGAAATACGATAAAATAATCACTAAATAATTTATTGTATGCATAAAAAAATTACAAGTATTTTCTCTTTTCCAAGTAAATAAAATACCTGTATTAAAAAGTATTAATGGATGCACTATATTACACATCATAGATAACATTCCAAAACGGAGAATAAGTACTTTTAATTGTGTTTAAAATATAATTTCGGATTGGGTAAAAAAAAAATTAAACAGTGTAAAAAACCAAGTTTACGTTATTTTCAATGTAAACTATAACATATAATTTAAAAACTTAACATCCATAATAAAACAGTGATCTCTTACAAGTGTTGACAACCCAAAACCTAAACATATGATTTTTGAACTGTCATCCAGGTAAAAACCTATCATGAAAACAGACTATAATTGACTGTCGCAATCTCTCTTCCTGGTTCAAGTCCATGTTTGAGGTATAAACCCAGTTCTTGGTCCAACATCAAAGACACCGCTCAAGCATGACTAAGTACAGTCCCATTCAGATCTGAAGGCACTTTTTTTTTGCATATATACAATATACTGAAACAATGTTTATATTCGTATAAGTAGTTACATGAAAACGACACCAACCATTGCATTTTAAACCAACGACGCTACCTGTCCATCAGTGTATACGTAAAGTCATGTGATCTACAGTTTTCACTCTTGATAAAATACAACTAAGGTAATACAGTGGTACCCACCCGCTTTTGTGGCCGAATGGTCGAAGGCAATAGACTGGAATGCCGATGACTGGTAGATCAGGGTTCGAATTTTGGTGGTGTGTGTGTGTATATATATATACACACACATACATACACTCGCTTTGCTCGTTGGGGGCTCTACCCCCAAACCCCCAGTGAGTTTTCTTTGCAAGTGGATATAAACTAATGTAACGTAACAACTCAAAAGTTACCAATATTGTATTGTATAAACCGCACCGACTTTAAAGTTGCTCCGCCATTTATAATTTGTTTTGGGGCTAAAAAAAATTTTTTTTAAACTTTTTGGAATTTTCCCGTCGGTTACAGGCTAGAAGCTAGAAGTTAGAAGTTTGCCAAATTTTAAATGTCTAGCTCATCTGGAAGTGAGTGAGTCAGCCATGTGGCTTTATAGTAGTATAATTTACATATATATGTGTGTTTTCTAAACTTTCTTCCTAACATAATCCTACTGTACATATTTAGTGCTGTTGAGGTGGGATGGAAGGGGACGCAAAAAAAAAAA